>JASANB010005988.1:0-22770 GCA_030248155.1 Sabatieria punctata | reverse complement strand
AGTTCAAAATAGAGACCTGCACGGGCCGGCCCGGGCCGCCCGGCGGGGATTTTTAGCCGGGCCGGGCCGGGCCGCAAAATTGTGTTTTCAAGCCGGGCCGGGCCGGGCCGGTGTTTACTTGATTAAAGAAATTTGACCATTCTCATCAATGTACATACATACAATCAGCGCCCAGGTGTTTTACTGAAGAAAGGCGCCATGGATACTTCATTACGATTTCATTACACTTATCTGTTTGCGCTAGGGCGTCATTTTGTTTCTTTCGGTAAAAAGCTAAGTACGGCTAGAGAAAGGATACTTTCACGACAAACAATTTGACTTTGACGACCAATCAATTTAGTATATTTTTTAGTAATTTAGTTTCGACTCCATATAGTTTTGCACAGAACAAACCTTCACCAACTTATACTCTAAAATATAAGGGCTAAAACGGCATTTCTGATTTTCAACTCACTTCCGAACAAGGATTTTCGTAAACGTTAAACAAACGTTTTCGTTATTTAGCCTCTTCATCTGTTTTTCCTTACCATAAAACTTTCGTTTTTACTCTGCAATTGGTAAAAATAGCGATATTCAGCGTTTTTGAGCCATTCTGAATTTGCCGGGCCGGGCCTGAAAATTTTGAGATGCCGGGCCGGGCCGGGCCGGGCTGGAAATTTGAAAATCCGGGCCGGGCCGGGCCGCCAAAAAGGCGGCCCGCGCAGGTCTCTAGTTCAAAATCGGCTCCTAAGCTTCAACGCAGTACCTGATGCTCCATTGGCAACGCAGTAAAGGTCGGTAGCGTTTTAGCCCACTCAACCATGAGCAAAAGCTGCTGATGCATACTCTCTGTCACGTCTGGTAAGCTGGCAGTCTTGGTTTGCGGTTTCTGCAGCAAAAATCTACTAAGATGGTGTGCAAAGTGAATCAATATGCGCAGGCGCCAACCTACCTGATCTTCGAGACTGATACTCCTGAAGGGAAGCGTCTCAGCAGGACTGGGCATTTTTGTGTCAGTGCGCGTGATCACAGTGTTCCTGAGTTGTTTGCAGATAGCCTCAGCGCTGGTTAGCATCACCATGAAATCGCTGCTGGCGTAAACAGGTGAACTGAGCTGCATCTTATCCTGACTGCCAGTGGAGGATAACTTCCCTCCCGAACTCCTGATGGCCCCACTAGTGGAGGCACTACGTTTGGCTGGACGTTTTGGACTTATTCTGTCGCGTTCATTCTGTACCGCCTCGGGCTTCATGCCTGCATGCAGACACTTCTGGAACCGACAGAACCGACACGCATTGCGGTGGTCTGAAATGCCAAATCTCCAACTTTACTAAGTTCCAAACAAATCTATGAAATACTTTACTACTGGCATGAAGACAGAAATACCATACAGAGAGAAAAAATTGTTTGAGTTAGCTCAAATGTGTTGGCACTATGTTTTAAAAAATCAGATCGAAAAGCTTAACTACCTTTGTCGATTATACAATCTTGGTTGAATCTACAAGTATAGTCTCTATTTCTTCTGATAGTTCGGCGGAAAAATCCCTTGCATCCATCGCAAGAGTTAGCACCATAATGCTTCCCAGTTCCCCTGTCCCCACAAATTGAACACAACTGTGTAATCGGATCTGAAAAGGAAACATATAACTTTGATGAAGTAAGCATAGAATTAATGGATTTCTCAAATGGATACCAAAATTAACTGTAGCTAAATCAACCATTTCTGGCTGTTTGAGAGCCAAAAAAAGTATTTTGAGCTTTTTGGGCCCAAGATTCCCATTTTTTGCGCCAAGACCCTACTCAATCTTAATTTTTTTTCTCAGACCGTCAAACTTCTCCCGTAGTCTGCACATATATATGTATACAGTAAATACCCACTATCCACGCCTGTGAAAGCAAGCAAAGAGCTCAGCTTATCACTGTCAGTTTCTATTTTAGACCAAAAACTGTTTACCGCCCAGCCTTGACAGCTTGCACTTTGTTCTATACAATACCTTGTCCGTTTCCCATGGACATAGACGTTTCCTGCCCAGTGCCAGGGCTAGCCGGGGCCGACATAGGGGTGACAGAGGCATAAACTGGAACCATTGTAAACTGTTGACCCATCATTCCATTATAGGCCGGCGGGTTAGAGGGAGAGATCGGTTCTAGCATGCTTCCGCCGTGTTGTGGTGAGTTGTGTGCTGACATTGATAAGGTGTTGGGTCGGCCGAGCTGTGGGGTGTGAGCTTGTGGGGTTGGCTGGCCGTTGACGGGATAGAAAGCACTTGGTCCTGCGCCAAAGTGCGTTAGATCTGAAATGCGTCAGGTAAGATTGGAGAAGAGTATAATTTGGAGAAGGGAGGGATAATAGCTTACTATTGAATTAGGCAGACAGGCACGGATATGGTACTGGTGCAACCTCAAGTCATCCAAATCCCTATGCTTTAGGGGTCTGTCTGTAAGGGATTCACCCTCACTGACCAAGACCCATGTCTGCGAACATTTTGGCAATTGCTTTTTACGAAAAGCAACAATCTTACAGATTTTTCGACTTTTTAAGTATGTATGTATAAATGACAGACAGTTTGGGCTATTTTTTCTTGCTTAACCCTTTGTTACACACCTACTCCTATAGGAGTGGTGATCTTTTGGCCACGGCCTTCGATAATCTATCGAAATGCCTGAAATTTTTCCCCTGGAAAAGTTAAAAGATAGGAAATGCTATCGGTTTTCCGATAGTTCTCCTAGATATTTTAGTCGGATTTTCGATAGTGCACATCCGATATCCGATACAAATTATTAGGCGGTGTGTCACAAAAGGATAAGGTCATAGCACAACAAGAACAACAACGATAAACTGTCCAGCAGGATGCAAGAAAAACTATTATAATTCGGTTGAACAAAAAAAGGTTAAAATAAATGATAAAATTGGAAACTGCCAATCAGTATTACCGGCCAAAATATCATTCAAATCTTCTAGATCCTCGCACAGATTTTCCAGAGGATAATCACTATTCTGTCGGGCAGACATACCAATCCTAGCCACTCCTTCCGGAGGCACCATTACTCATCAAAGCTTATATAAACAAGTCAGGTAGCAAAGGTCATTGCGAGCATTACCTGTTCCAGCCAAACACATGACGACAAAACGCGAGCAGCAGAGACTTCAAAGTGCACTTACTAGAGCCGTTGTTAGCGAAAATCGTCTGATACATGACACCGCCGATCTTTGTACCCACCCAGCCTAAAGTTCACTGCCGCCGGCCGGTCCGATCGTAAGCTGGGCCTGCTAAAGCACTCAGTGCATGGCTGCTGTCTCTAAGCTTCTGGCTTATCTGCGCTTTTATCAACTTCTGCAAATATTGCGGCGCTAGCGCGTGCACCGCATTCCGATTGCCGCTTTTTGACTCGTCGCTGCGCTCTTGCGCCAACAAGAAGTTTCTTCAACTCTGTAGACCATTTTGAATAATCGGCTGTGTCGCATTGCTTTCAATTCAAATTGCAATTTGTAATTTGGTGCTTCTGCAGAATAGTTAGAAACCAGAAGAGCATTTGACAGTCAGGCACTTAACCCCGTGTGTTGTACTGGTACCATATATGGTACCGTTAACCTAGGCTAGTGACAACATCATGGTACCGGTACCACACATGGTACCCCGCGTTCGGTGAGTGAAGTTGTCCTTCACATGCCCATCGGTGCCAGTAGCATATATGGTACGAAATCTGGAGGACCAGCAAAGTACCAAAGTAGGGGTACGATCGTACATGTAGCGGGGTCTGCCACCACACCCCCAACTTAGGCCAGACTCCGCCCTGAGACGATTTTTCTGGCAAGTAATTTTTTGAGCAAATGTTATGATTTTTCAGAATTTCAGACACTAAAATTGATAAAATCGCCTGTAAAACAGCGCTTTTTAGCTGCATTAAGCCCAAATTAGCGTCTTTTAGCCGAAAATTTGCGTGAACAACCCGCTCCCTAGAATTTCGGCTCAGACCCCCAGCCGGCGCCAGACTCCCCAACCCCCTCCGCCGGATAACCTGTTACATGTATGGGTACGATACGACTCCCTTCAGATTTCATACCATGTACGCTACTGGCACATATGGCCATGTGCAGGGCCACCTCCCTCTCCGAACGCAGGGTACCATGATGGTACCGGTACTATAGAATACCAGTAGTACGAAAACGGCGTTAAGTACTCGACTGTCTGAGAGAGGCTTTCTGATTAGACATTGCAGAGCAGTATTATGACAATTTTCACTTAGACAGCTACGAGTAGGTACGTCTGCTAAATACACAAAAAGAGAAAGCTGTACAGAGTAGAGACAGTAATAATAATAATAATAATAGAACCGGGGCAAATCATAGATAAATCTTGTATCAAATCACAAAACCGACAGCTACTCACTCGCGTAAAGCGGCCAATCTGAAAGAACCGTTGAGATAGACCAAAACCGACGCAGCAAAGAGAAACCAACCGAGAGGTCAGATTTTTCTCCTCAACTCTCGAGCGTTCTGTCTCGGCCTGACTGACGGAAGGCAGAGCTTCGGCGATTTCCAGACCATTCTCTTCGGCCACCTGCTTCATCAGAGCGTCTATCTGTTCGCCTGGGGCACTGAGGGTGGTGGCCGTTGACATGCTATTCTCCATCACCTGAATCAACAGGCATAAATTTGGTAGGATCTCGTCACTGCCGTATTCTGTTGTTTGTAGCACCCGGGCTACTATAAATCCAACCCTACCCATGGCCACGGTGCTGGTGCCATATTATACAGTACAGTCAGGCACTTAACGCCGTTTATGGCACTGAGAGCATATAAGTTGCCGCTACCATATGGTACTTAGGGTAGTGGCACCATGGCACCCCACGCTCGCGGCCTGTGGTGATACCATAATGGTACCGGTACCATAATATGGTACCCCTACCTTCGCATTGGTACCGGTACCATATGGTACCACTCTGTTCAAATTTCGTACCATATGGTAGTGGTACCTTTTCAGCTCATTTTCTGACGTTGCGCAGATTAGCATTAACCGCAGACCAGAGCTCGACCTTGTCTACAACTTTGGTTCTGAGGTTGAAGTCGCTCCGAAGCCTCTTAAAAGTGTTATTCGCAAAAAAACCACCAGGTCGCTTATTTTTTGTACAGACTATAGTTCCCCTTTGAGACACATGGCTGTCTACTCAGTTAGGTTATGCCCAATAGCAACATCAATCATTCCTGCAAGTTTCAAATCCGTACTCTTTGAATTACCGAAAAAAAATGAATTTGCGTGGAGCACCCTGATTCTTAGTTTTGGGGTCATGAGATCGGCATGAGCACGAATTTTGGCACCAAACTGGAACAATACGTAGCCAGTTGTCTTGTTAATTTTTGCTGAAAATTTGAGCCAAATCGATAAAGAACTGACCAAGAACCAAAAGGTTTAAGTGCATACATGGGCCGGGGGCGGGTAAGGGGGGTAAAGCCCTCCCCCTCGGCCAGCCATACCCCCCTACCCCCTCCGGATTTTTCCGGCCCATCTATGTTTAAGTGAACCCGAAAAAGTGGAGAGGACATTTTTCTGCACTATTGTATGGTACCACTGCCATTATTGTCCGGTACGAAATGTGCCGTATATGCTATCAGTGTAAAGGTAGGGGTAGCATAAATGGTGCCCGTACCGTAAACGGCGTTAATTGCCTGACTGTAATAGATAGGAGATAGAAAGAACCAATCATACCGAGCTGTGCACGTCGAGATCCTCAAATTCCTTCTCGAATTTATCCATGACCTTTTGAACTTTCTGAAGATCCATTGAAGCCAGCGCAGCATCCAGCGCTTTCGTTACGCTTCCCATACTTCTCGTGATCTGAACACACACTCAAAATCAATGCATCGCATACATGTAACAGGTCATTCGGCTCAGAGGTAAGAGCCTTTATATATATACAATTATTAGCTAACTTAAGAAGTATGGACGCTAAAAATCGCTATTTTAAGTTGTCAAATAGAGTTTTAGAACTGTAAACAAGCAACAAATAACAGAAATAGCTTCTAAAACAACCCATTGATTTCTCTTAAATATCAGCAGTGGAAACGCCAAATTCCGTGTCAAAAGGCTTTTAAGCGGATTTTTCGCGAAAAATTAGTGATTTCTGAGCCAGTTTTTTTTAGTACTGGAGCCACTACTAGTACTTGTATTCGGGGGCCCCGTAAGCTGTCTCGGGAGGGGGGTGAGGGATAGCGATCGACCGGAATTCCGGTTCCGGCCGGAACTGGCGGTTCCGGTTCCGGTCCGGTTCCGGTGAAAAAGGGTACCGGAACCGGAACTTTTTCATTCACTATTTTCGATGGAAATTCAGTTACGTCAAGTATTATTGCGTCTGTTTAATAAAGTGCGCAGCTCAGTGGGGGCAGTAGAATTTGCATGAATGGGGGGAAAGGGCTGCATACTCGCCTTGTTGCTCGATTTTTTATTTATTTTTGCGTGATCCTCTTCTTTCTTCTTTGGTGTCTGTGTGTTTTGAGTGTTTCTGTTCAAGTCAGTTTGAATGGCAAGCAAAACTGCGCTGGTGTGGCGACATTTTTTGGTCAATGAGAAGGATGAATCAAAAGCAGTTTGTCAAATCGGAAAGTGTAAAGGCTCTGTGTCAAGAGGCGTCGGAAAAGTGACTAGCTTTAGTACGAGTCCCCTTTGGAAGCATTTGCAAGTGAACCACCCTTTGGAGTACAAAGAGCTTAAAGCGGAAGAGAAAGAAAAAGTAAATAAGTTAAACTTTGGCTGACTATTTGAGGGAGCCACTCATAGATGCTCTGCAGAACCCTCTTGAGTACTGGCGCACAAAGCAAAACGGTTCTTGGAAGAAACTGGCTGAGGTTAGCTGTGACTTCATTATGATTGGTAAGATTTTAATAAGTTAGCACTAAACAGCGCATTTCAGCTGGCCCGCAAATACTTGAGCGCTCCTATCGGAACAGTTGCCAGTGAAAGAACCTTTAAGGCAGCTAAAAACATCTCCGAAGGTGACAGATCAAAGCTGAAACCTGAAAATGTTGAAAAGCTTCTCTTTCTGAAGTACAATTTGCGTGCTCTTGACTACTGTTATTGAAAAGTCTGTATTCTTTTGTTGATTTGAACTTCTGCTGATGTTTATAACAGGAATTTGTACACGACGTGCCTATAAATACGTTTCTATAAATTTTGGACCAAATATTGAAAAAGTTCCGGTTCCGGTTCCGGTCGATCGCTAGTGAGGGGGTTGGCCTTTCCAGCAGAGGGGTTAGCCCCAACCCCCTAGTACATGTATGCAGACATGGGCTAGCATTTCGACTGAGGGGATGGTAAATTTCCTACCCCTGAGGGGGCTGAGGGAGGGTAGCGGCGTCTGACGGGGTTGAGGGGATGGTAAGCTAAAAAGTCCGATTTTTGACTGATATGCGGTTGTTAGGCTTATTTTTCGCTGTTAAAATGAGCTACTTTGAGCTCATTTACACCTAATCCAAGCATACTTACCATAATTTTCTATAAAAAACTCTTCCTAGGGAGTAGCGGCGGCCTGATGGGGGGTAGGTCAGAGCCAAGTGGGGGTCACCCCTCAGACCCCCCTTTGCCCATGTCTGCATGTATGCACCCCGAGCCCGAAACACAAGCATACATGGGCCAGGAGTTGGGGCTGAACTATCGAAAAATCACTGGTTTTAGCGAAAAATCTGCTTAAAAAGCATTGGTAACCGAACTTGGCGTTTCCGCTGCTGATATTTAAGACAAATAGCTGCTTCTGGAGGCCCTTTCCTTTTTCGTTGGCCAGTAGGTAAATGGCAACCGAAACAGCAAAAGGGAGGGTTTTTTGTAGGCAGGGCTACCCCATTGAAGGGCTCTGAAAAGAGAGAGGGGTGTCCCGAGCTGTCCGAAAGGACAGTGGAACTAACAAACAAACAAAGTTGCATGTGCATGCAGAAGAGAAGAACTTACTTGTTTCATGCTCTGGGCAGTCTGTACCCGGGCAGCGACGGCGTCCAGTTTTCCGGCGAAACGCAAGTAATTCAAGCTCTCGTTTTTCTTTCTGATCGCGTTCTCGGCGTAAATCTTGGCACACTCAACGTCGCCTTTCTGCAGCGCCTAACAGTAAGAAGAAGAAATTGTTTTAGCATCAAAGGCGGCAGATTTTTAACTTCCGTCAGTGCCATGGTATTTAGATTGTTGCAGACCGGCAATAATCCATCACGCAATCAAACAAGTGCTAGATCCATCACACATAATGACAGAGATGTATAATTGGGTCTTTAATAAACAAATCATACATGTAACAGGGGCTGACTTAGGCCAAACCCCTCCCCCAAGACCATACATGTACTAGGCGGTTTGGGTTACCCCTGATGGAAGAGCCAAACCCCCCTCACCCCCGATACAGGTTAAGCCCCCCCCCCCGACCCAAAATACAAGTACCAGTAGTGGCTCCAGTACTAACAAACTGGCTCAGAAATCACTAATTTTTAGCCTAAAATTCGTTTGAAAAGCCTTTGAAAACCGAATTTGGCGTTTCCACTGCTGATATTTAAGAGAAATCGGGGTTTTTGGAAGGCCTTTTTGTCTTTTTTGTTTGTTTTTAGCTCTAAAACGCTATTTGGCAGCTTAAAATAGCGATTTTTAGCATCCTTACTGAAAAAACGTGCTAAAAACGCATTTTCAGGCGTTTTGGAGCTTTTTAAAATTTGGGACCCCGCTCTGGGCGAAACCCCCCTCGACCCCCCACCTGAGGAAACCCCCTACCCCGCTCCCTCAGGTTGGCCCGGAGCTGTTACATATATGCCAAGACGATTTTTCCGACTACTTCCCTCCGAAGCGTTTAGAAACATACATAGGCCGGAAAAAATGAGGGACTTTTCGGCGAACCGCTTTTCCAAAAAAAGTTCGCCAGATTTTCGGAAGGGGTATGGACCACCGAGAGGTGTGTGACCGAACTTGTCAAAGTTGAAAGGCCATTTTTGCCGATTTCGATAAGGATATTTAGCCTCCTTACTGAAAAACACGTGCCAAAAAGCATTTCCAGGCGTTTTTGAAATTTTGCACGGCCCCTCTGGGCGAAAGCCCCTCGACACCCCACGCCGACATGTCTCGGGCTAACCCCTCTTGACTAGAGATGCAACCGTAGAGAAAAATACCGGATACCGGATAGTTTTTCACAATACCGATAATAGTGATGATCAAGTTTTAAGAGTCGTTCTCTGGTCAGATCGAGTTTCAGTATTCAGATCCAAAATTGAAACTTTGGCCTAGAGAGCTGTAAGTTGGCACACTAATACATATCGATAGGTTATGTAACCACCGCAAAGGATTTCCCGATTTGACGCTCCAGTCCCGAGATACAGCCGTCTGAAAATCGGCTCACTTAACTATGGGACAAAAACTTCGAACTTGAATTTCTTTCCTGCTAAAAACAGTTGGGACCTAGAATTTGGGGATTTTACGTAACTTTTAGAGTACTTTAAGAATTTTGGGTAGGTTTTCGATTTTAACGAAAAAAATTTTTTCGACCCCCTTCCCGCCCCCCTAGTTCGTCTGGAAGCCCCCCTATCCGGGTTTTTTTATTTCAGAGTACCGTAGCGCCATTTGTTAGCTACAGATTGGTGCCAAGCACGATAGCCCACGGCCCGGGGTTTTGGAGTAAATTGACTTCAAATGGCTGAAAATCGCATTTTTTTCCAGTTTTACTATAGGACAAAATTTCGAACTTGAATTTCTTTCCTGCTAAAAACAGTTCGGACCTAGAATTTGGGGGTTGTAAGTAACTTTTAGAGTACTTTAAGAATATTTGGTCGGTTTTCGATTTTGACGAAGAAAAATTTTTTTCGACCCCCTTCCCGCCCCCCTAGCTCGTCTGGAACCCCCCTATGTGGGTTTTTTATTTAAGATTACTGTAACGCCATTTGTTAGCTACAGGTTGGTATCAACCACGATAGCCCACGGCCCGGGGTTTTGGAGTAAATTGACTCCAAATAGCTGGAAATCGCATTTTTTTTCAGTTTTACTACGGGACAAAATTTCGAAGTTGAATTTCGATTTTCAGCTATTTTGAGTCAATTTACTGCAAAACCCCCGGGCCGTGGGCTTTCGTGCTTGGCACCAATCTGTACCTAACAAATGGCGCTACAGTAATCTGAAATAAAAAACCCACATAGGGGGGCTTCCAGACGAGCTAGGGGGACGGGAAGGGGGTCGAAAAAATTTTTTTCATCAAAATCGAAAACCGACCAAAAATTCTTAAATTACTCTAAAAGTTACGTTACATACTCTAAAAGTTACATACGTTCTAAAAGTTTTGTTCAACCGTTCTCTCTCTGAGGGCACTGTACCCTCCGAATGGCATTCAGCACATCTTGTCCCAGTGCCCAAAAAGCCCCTGCCGACTACTGTATCTGACTACCGCCCAATAGCCAAGCTCAGTATTATTTCTAAGATCTGTGAGCGCCACGTGAACAAACTGCTGTGGACTTATGTAGGCCCTCTTCTCTCTCAGATTCAGTATGGCTTCAGAGTCGGTTGGTCCACTGTTGACTGTTTGGCTAACGTAGTGCACACCGGTCTTTATCTCCTGTACACTCATAAGAAAGCAGCAGGTGTCTTTTTCGATTTGAAAGCTGCTTTTGACTCTGTCGATCACTCCCTATTAATCGACCGGTTGGAAGCATGCTACATGCTACCTTCTTCTTTACTTCGCTGGTTGTGCTCTTACCTTGGCGATCGTAGCTATCATGTTTCTGTCAATGGCTGTCTCTCTACTCTTCGTCAGGCCAGCAGTGGTGTGCCTCAGGGCTCGATTATCGGTCCAACTCTGTTTATTGCATTTATCGATGGTATTTCTGATCTGGCCTTGTCTGCGTCTACCCGCTGCTTTCTCTATGCAGATGATCTACTCGTTCTCAAACTAATCTCTTCTGCTCAAGATGAGGTTGATCTGCAGGCAGACATTGATGCTGTAGCCAAGTTTTTTGGCTCCCTTCGTCTCAACGTGAACGCAGAGAAAACTAAGTAGTTTGGTAACCACGCCCGCAAACCTTCTCTTAATGGTCGTCTGCGTCTGGGTGTCCATCCGTTGGAGTGTGTTGACTCTTGCTACAAGTACCTCGGTATTCATCTAGACCATAGATTTTCTTTTGCCACCCATTCTAGCCTGACTGCCTCGAAAGCCAAGAAAGCCATAGGTGTATTCTGCAGAAATTTTAGGAAGTTTGCGCCTTGTTCAGTCCTTGCTTCTGTTTACTTTAATTGCATTCATAGTGCTTTGCTTTATGGGGCCGAAGTGTGGTGGCCGTTTGCGCACTGCCACCAAGCTAAGCTGGAACGTTGCCAGCGTTTTATGTTGCGTAACCTAACCAATACATGGGCGCGAGACACTTCATATGAGCAGCTAACTTCTGTAGCCAGTGGTATTACTGAGCGTTCTTGGTTACCTCTTTGTCGTACTGTGACTATTAGAAGATTGTTGTTGTTTTATAAGTACCGCCTTGGTTTTCGTTATTTTCCATCTTCTTTTATCATGCCTGTATGTAATCGTCGTAATTCCCGTTTGCGTTCTCACAATTTGCAAATCTGCCAGCCCGTTTTTCAGTCGTTTTTGCATTCTTGTATTGATATCTGGAATGCCCTTCCTGCACACATAGTTTATGGTAATGCGCGCGAGTTTGAATCATTCTGTCGTTCTAGTGATTTCTTTGAACTGGTTGTGAGTGGTCGTTTTATGACTGTTATGTAATCTTCTCTCTTCTCGCAAGTTTACCCCTAGTGGGTGTTTTATGCGAGTAAAACTTGAAACTTGAAACGTAAAAGCCCCAAATTCTAGGTCCGAACTGTTTCTAGCAGGAAAGAAATTCAAGTTCGAAATTTTGTCCCATAGTTAAACTGGAAAAAAATGCGATTTTCAGCCACTTGAAGTCAATTTACTCCAAAACCCCGGGCCGTGGGTTATCGTGCTTGGCACCAATCTGTAGCTAACAAAACTAACTGTGGCGCTACAGTACTCGGAAATAAAAAAACCCACATAGGGGGGCTTCCAGACGAGCTAGGGGGGCGGGAAGGGGGTCGAAAAAATATTTTTTTCATTAAAATCGAAAACCGACCCAAAATTCTTAAAGTACTCTAAAAGTAACGTACAATCCCCAAATTCTAGGTCCCAACTGTTTTTAGCAGGAAAGAAATTCAAGTTCGAAATTTTTGTCCCATAGTTAAGCGAGCCGATTTTCAGACGGCTGTATCTCGGGACTGGAGCGTCAAATCGGGAAATCCTTTGCGGTGGTTACATAACCTATTGATATGTATTAGTGTATCAACTTACAGCTCTCTAGGCCAAAGTTTCAATTTTGGGTCTGAATAGGGCAAAGGGCCAAAACTCGATCAGTTCAGAGACTGACTCTTAAGGAAATACAATAATTTTCAGGCCAGAAATATACTTTTTCGATGCTTTCAAGGCAGGATATGACCAAGAATGTATTTGATATGACTGATAATACGTTGAATCAGCTATATTTTCTAGATAAGGCTGCAGTTAAGTCTGAAAATAGTGCTAATCTGCGAGCGAAACCAAAAATACGCTCGAAAACTGGAAAAATTGTCATGAAAATGCTATTTTTGGCTATCCGGTATTATCCGGATAGTGTTTTAGAGCAAAAATACTGGATTATCTTATCCGGTATATACCGGATTACGGTTGCATCTCTACTCTTGACCCAAGTCCGTTTCAACCTAAAGAGTTGGTCCCTCTTTGCAGCCTTCGGTATATCGAAAATAATGCCGTACATTAATCTGTATTTATTATTAAATCAGTGCCATACATGTAACAGGTCATCCGCCGATGGGGGAGGGGGGGTTGGGGGGGGTCTGGCGCCGGCCGGGGGGGGGGGTCTGAGCCAAAATTTTGGGGGAGGGGGTGGGCACTAAAAAACGCTCAAAAATCGAAAAAATCGCAATTTTTCGGCTAAAAATTGCCAAAAATCGCTAATTTGGGCTGAAATACAGCTAAAAAGTGCTGTTTTGCAGGTGATTTTGGCAATTTTTGAGCGTGAAATTGTAAACAATTGAAAAAATTTGCTAGAAAATTTACTTGACAGAAAAATCGGAGGGGGGGGTCGGTGAAATCGTCTCGGGGGGGGGGTCCCCATCCGGGGGGGGGGGGGTCTGGCCTATTTCGGGTGGGGGGCAGACCCCCCAGACCCCCTGTTACATGTATGATCAGTGCCATCCATACCTAACCTATCTCTATTTGATGCCAAAATTCGTAATTCACTCACTTTCTTCACTTTACCCTTCTGCACGTTCATCTCTTTCTCTGCTTTCTTGGCCAGCCGCTCCAGTTGTTTATGACTAAATCGCAGTTGGAACAGCGCATCTGTATTATAAATAAATAGGTAATATTCAATAATAAATAAATATGGCAACTCTAGTCTACCTACCTTGTAGATTTGGCCCTCCGAACCAAGACATTCTGGCCAAACAAATTAAACACCAAACCTACACAGACCACAAACAAATACACACAAGATGAAAGTCGAGAAATAACTACACGATATTACTGCAGATTTGGTGACGATCACACACACACAACACCTTCCAAAATGACGAATCCACTGAAACTTGCACGCGTCGTCTCAACGCCCCTGAGCGGGCGCGCATTCGTAGTCAGCCCGCGGCGCAGCACAGGGCAGCACGGATTTAAGCGGCAAATTCAAAGGAGCGCCCGCAGCCGACTAAGCGCGGAGGGCAGTTAGTAGTTTACGCACCGTACGCACCGTTCGCACCGTTACGCACCGTTACGCACCTTTCGCATCAGCAGCGACCCCAATTGGGCGCCGATCTTTTGGAGTGGTGAATTTGCTTAGATCGATCAGAGAACCGGTCTATTTCAGCTTGCATCAACATTTTGCGCGTTTTGGTGGAAATGTACTTGGAAAATCAGCTTCTTTACAATTTAAAAAGAAAAAACCGTAAATAATCCCGTGTGTCACAGCGGCCCCCGGGCACCCGTGGAAGCCGTGGGTTTGTGTTGTGTGTTCGAAACCTGTCGAGGCGATGGGAAGTAGTTGACGACACAAAGCCCAACCAAGGCCGTCGAAAGTCAGCAATTGCAAGTAGATAAATGGGGACCAAGCCGGCGCTGTCTAGCACCCAATGACAGCAAAAGGGGACGGTTGTTGCTAAGGAAGGAGACTACCGGACCTTCTGTCTCTTCCTGCTCTATAGCAGTTGGCTACTCCTAGTCCGAAAGGACAAAAAGTTACAACAACAAAATAACAATTCGATGGGACATACAATGCAGCGGAACCACTGACAGCATCACCAATATCGAGTTTGTCCTTGCTCTCAGTCGTGAAGTAAAAACATTTGGATTGTTAGTATAATGGTTGCCCCATCAGCGAAACCCATCAGGTCCAATTTTTCGGCCAATCATTTCCCATTTTGGTACTATGTCAATCAGAAAAGGTGCCGAGATGAGACGTTTTTGCCTGACGAAATTGAGACGTTTAGCAATGCATGTAAAGTTTCAGTGAATTTTGTTATTGTACCCCGATTTTTGAAACAACCAAACACCTTTCCTTTCCCAGAGCCGATCCTATACAGCTGTACATACATGGTGCATAATATGGTAAATTCGCTTTTCCAATGCTTTAGATAACAGCAGCTTTGAAATCATTTTTATATGTACTGTAGATTCTCAGGAAGAGAATCAGAAGAAAACTAAGCAACAAAAGCACTGCACTACAGGAACTGTGCGGAGATGCACCACAGCTAACAGAAAGAAGCTAATACCATGCAAGCATCACAGAAAAAGCAACTACACTAAATGACCAGAAAGCTGCTCTAACTAACACCGAATCTCTGGGGGGCGTGTAATAAAATTACGTAATGGCATGGGGGCGGGAGGTTCGCCAAATGGCTATACTAATCCTTACGGTGGGGGACAGGGTTGGCGACTTAATTACGTAATTTTTTCAAAGTGCAGAAATCACTGACACTGAAGTGGTCATAATTTTAATTGTTTTAACGTACAGTACATGTACATGTAGTTCCGGTTTGAAGCCATTGGGTGTACATAATCTCAATTTCACTTTAAGTTGTAGTAGTTGTGGAAAGTCAAAAGTCCCATTTTCAAAAGGGTGGCGTGTAAAGCACTGACAGGGCTCTTTGGGAGAGAGATGATTCTACTGCTATCAAATTTTTCCCTGACCGGACACGAAATTCCCTGAATTTTCCCTGATTCCCTAAATTTTTTAAATTATGTGACTTTTCCATAACTCCCTGACTTTTCAGGTCCCGCACGAACTCTGGTTTATAACTGTCGATTATCAGTTAAGTGATATGGCAGCAGCCCTAAAATCCATGAGAAAACACTTTGGTTTCATTGACTCGGCTCTTTCCCCTCTATTTGGTGCTACTCCCTGGTGATGATGGTGGCAATTTCCGTTTCTGTTCTGCACATTCTGTTTTTTACTGATGCTTTTTCGTTAAAAGATTCAATGCACCCTGCTACTTTTCACCAAAAAGGCGTAATTTGTTAATGCAAGTTGAAATAGAACAGTTCTCTGATCGATCTAAGCAAATTCACAACTCCGAAAGATCGGCGCCCAATTGGGGTCGCTGCTGATTCGAACGGTGCGTAACGGTGCGTACGGTGCGTAACGGTGCGTAAACTACTAACTGCCAGCGCGGAGAGCCCTGCAACATGTGCCAAAGTCAGCCAGCCAAGCCAACGCAATCAAATCAATAATAGGTCCACTTTCTGTGCGTGCTCGCCTTGTTCGTCCCTAACATTGAAAGACGTATTCATAATCGTATCGAAAAACGTCGACCGGCGAGTGTTGATAGGAGTCTGATCGCGTAGGGCTGTCTTCAGGTCGATCCCCCGTCACATCGAATTAAAGCTGTGTTGATAAAATGCACTGCGGCGTGTTGGCACGATGCAATTTTATAAAGCAGCCTCACTGGGACACGATGACACACCAGCGTTACATTTGGATTTGAACTTAAAAATGTTTAATCAAAACTCCAAAACCTTCTCTGAGGCACCTCAACCTGCGTTCCGGCCGCTATCTGTTCTGTTCTGCATACTAAAAAGGAACAAAATGAAACGTAGCCACAACAGGAGCAAGTCAGAGTGTGTCCATACAGCTCTCTTGATATCATACGTTTCAGCTACATTCCTCTGCTGTATTGCCGCATGTAGGTCAGCGCACCGGCTATGACGTGACTGATTGTATTCAATTTGTTGAGCCACTACATTACCCACGACACAACATTTGCACACTAGTAGTAGAGACCTGAGCGGCCGCCTTTTTGGCGGCCCGGCCCGGGAAAGCTAAAATCGATCAAAATTCACGCAAAATCGCTTGAGCGGGTACTACAGTACAATAGAAGCATTTCTAACAATGCATCAAAGCTTAATGATAATCCAGATTCAAGAATTCTACCTTTTTTATTGCACTCTACACAGCATTTTCCTTCATCCTCGGGCAATAAAAACCCAATTTTCTCAGCCCGCCCGGCCCGGCTGAAATTCTCTGCCGGGCGGCCCGTGCAGGTCTCTAACTAGTATCAACGCAGTGCGACCAGAATCAGCACCGTTTGCATACACACAATCAACGAACAAATACGTACAGTAGCAGTTAAGTCAGGAAAGTCTTATCTATTCGGCGAGCACTACTGACATCAAAATTGTTCGCACCGAATGAGGCCAGTCAACTCGAAAAGGCAAGCCAAGGCGTGGAACAGATTGCTCTGTAGCTGAACTCCATTTATGTGCAGAAACTTTGACCGCATCCAACGTCACCACCCTGCCTGCATAGAACGAGAAAGATACATGGTCGCTCCAGCAAGCCGAACGAAAGAAACCGAAAATGGCATGAAGTATCACAGCCACCAGCATAATTGCGCCTGCAAAAGACATACAATATGTGCATCTAACAGTCAGAGAAATAACAACTTCTAGGTGTGGTACCACTAGAGAGTTTTTAACAGGCACAATATATGGGCATTCGAAGTGTGCAATGCAAACCTTCTTCGCACGGTTTTTTAGCACACCGGAGATGCCAGATAGCACAAAATGAGTCTGGATGGGCCAAGTGGCCCAGCTCAAAGTGAGAGCACAATGAAAAGCCAAAGAATGGCAGAATCAGTTTCTGCTAGTATGATGATAGTATATTCGGTTCGCTCGTTCGGCAGGCGTATTTAAGGATGAACTAAACAAGTAGTAATCGAGGACTGCAGTTTGCGTAAGTGCACTGCCAGCAAACCGCCTTGCACTGGAACTTTTAGTTTCGTCCTGTTCGCCAAATTGCATATTTTTCTTGCTACGTACCGGAGATTTCCACTTAGTATCCCAGGGGATATAACACGGAAAATCACGTTTTTCAGCGAAAACATTCAGGACAAAGCCATGGGATATTAACTGGAAACGGCATGGGATATTAACCGGAACCATGTTTTATCATGCATACAGTATGCGTGTGTAAAGAAAATTATTACAAATTTGACATAAACATTGCCGCCAAGTAATATCCCATGGGATATAAAGCGGAATAAGGGTCCATGTAATATCCCAGTGGGTTATTAAGTGGGGTGGGATACTAAGTGGAAATCTCCGGTAACAAGTTTTTCATATGCAATAAACTTTGAACTTTAAACATTGCAGACACAGCTTTGCTGGTTAAATTTTACTTAATTTCATTTTTTATGCCAAAAATTCTCGAATTTTACAGATCTTCAGTCAGATTGAACTCCCCTAAGAACCCCCTGAATTTTGAAAAATCCCCCAAACTTTCCCCCTAACCCCCAAAACAAAATTTTGCTCCTAAATGGGAAAAAGTCCCCCTAAATTTGGGGGAATCCCCAACCTGGCCACACTGAAGCACACGACACGCGCCCAGGAGGGTCGGCCGCCGAGTGGACTTTTCTCGGAAATAATCCTAACTCAGATTCTGCAAGAACAGCATTTCTTTGCCGGTTCCTTACCTCTAGCTTTCAGATTTGACCGTGCGGTAATCTGAAATTCTGCGGCGAGCTCATCACTTCTTGTTTCATTACGTAGCATCGAGTAAGTCCATCTCGCTTGGTGTGTAGAAGGAAGAGAGAAGAAAAGAGCGCTCGGATAGTGACATTGCACTGTTGGTTGGCTGGCAGACAAAAGTTGCGTGGGCACAGCAAGCAAACGGTGAGCGCGTAGGTCTCTCAACGGCACGTGGACATAAGAAAGGTGTAGCAGCAAAGCAGGCAAGGCAGCAAGCAATCGGCACAGCACGGCAGAGGTGCGGCGGTCGGCCGCGCAAGCTGGTTTAAAGTTGCCGCTCAAATCTGTGCTGCCCTGTGCTGCGCCGCTGGCTGCCTGCGAATGCGCGCCCGCTCAGGGGCGTTGAGACGATGGGGGGAGGGGGGGTTGGGGGGGTCTGGCGCCGGCCGGGGGGGGGTCTGAGCCAAAATTTTGGGGGAGGGGGGTGGGCACTAAAAAACGCTCAAAAATCGAAAAAATCGCAATTTTTCGGCTAAAAATTGCCAAAAATCGCTAATTTGGGCTGAAATACAGCTAAAAAGTGCTGTTTTGCAGGCGATTTTGGCAATTTTTGTGCGTGAAATTGTAAACAATTGCAAAAATTTGCTCGAAAATTTACTTGCCAGAAAAATCGGAGGGGGGGGTCGGTGAAATCGTCTCGGGGGGGGGGGGGGGCACCAACCGGGGGGGGTGGGTCTGGCCAATTTCGGGTGGGGGGGGGGGCAGACCCCCCCAGACCCCCCCTGTTACATGTATGATCAGTGCCATCCATACCTAACCTATCTCTATTTGATGCCAAAATTCGTAATTCACTCACTTTCTTCACTTTACCCTTCTGCACGTTCATCTCTTTCTCTGCTTTCTTGGCCAGCCGCTCCAGTTGTTTATGACTAAATCGCAGTTGGAACAGCGCATCTGTATTATAAATAAATAGGTAATATTCAATAATAAATAAATATGGCAACTCTAGTCTACCTACCTTGTAGATTTGGCCCTCCGAACCAAGACATTCTGGCCAAACAAATTAAACACCAAACCTACACAGACCACAAACAAATACACACAAGATGAAAGTCGAGAAATAACTACACGATATTACTGCAGATTTGGTGACGATCACACACACACAACACCTTCCAAAATGACGAATCCACTGAAACTTCTTCTGGAGCGTCACCATCTTTGGAGCGCTGAGTCAGTATTGTATTCAACGCTCGGTAGCAACCGGCAAATTCAAAGAAAAAAAAATTGGGAAATCAACCGTTCAGTATAGTCTCTGCCAAGAATTACAATGGCGTGCTACGCGTCCTATTTCCTTGCTTTGGAGTCAAATCGGGCTCGGAAGTACTGTTGCTAAGTAAATTATAATTATAATTTTAATTATATTTTTTAGAAATTTACTAATACGAGTAAGTTACTTGGTAAGTAAATTATAATTAAATTAAATTTCTGTGAAAACAGGCAAAGTTAATTATAATTATAATTTGCAAATTATACTTACCAAAAATAATTTACTTAATTTACTTAAAATATACTTAATTTACTTACACAAGCCTAGCTACTGCTGAACCTTTTTGGCAGAATGCAAGTGTTGCATGAGTGTGCTTTCGGTATCTATATACCTTTCAATGGCAAGCCATACTTACCGTACAATTTTCCCGGGATCCAACCCGCCCACCGCCTTTTCGTCTTTGCGCGTGTTTCTCTTAATCTCCCACAAAACGAACTACTCCATTTTATCTGCCAAGCTAAAAGTGAATATTAGGTACTTTTCAGCCAGTTTTGCTATGCGATAGCATATGCTCAGTCTCACAGGCATTGTCTGTTGTAGATGAAGGCAGAAACTGACTGCAAAATCTCTTGAGACAGAGGTTCTAATTCTGACCAACTGTCATTATTACTGTTGACAGACATGGGCTATCATTTCGGCTGATAGGTGACAAATTTTAAAAACATAAGGGGCTGGCTGGAGCGTGTAGGGGCTGCTGATGTGGAGGTTGAGATGATGGTAAGCTAAAAAGTCCGATTTTTCACTAGAATTAAGGCTTTTTGGCTAATTTTTCGTTTAAATAGGTTGAAATAAGCTAGTCTGAGCTGAGCCCATTCACATCTAACCTATTCATACATTTATCAAAATATTCTTCCAAAATACCCTGAAGTGGGTAGCGGTAGCCTGAGGGGCAGTAGCTCAGAGCCTGAGGCGGGTAAATACCCCTCGCCCTCAACTCCCTTTGTCCATGTCTGTTGTTGACTTAACCTGCGATAACCTCGTTTGGTTTTCATTCTGATAACTGTTATAGCATCAGTGCTTAGTTTGAAGCAAAGCTGAAGGTGTTAGCCGCCAAATTCAGGCCTATTTTAAATATACTTAATGTACTTAATTTAATTAAATGTGGTAAGTAAATTATAATTAAATTAAATTTCTCTCAGATATGGTAAGTAAATTATAATTTAATTATAATTCTCTGGGCATGTGGTAAGTAAATTATAATTTAATTATATTTAAAATAAATTTACTTAGCAACAGTACTCGGAAGGGGTTCAAAAAATATTTTTGTCCGAATATGTCCGAGTAGGTTATCATTTGAAAGAGAACGCTCTTTTGATTCTAAACATGCAATCCGCTAGTTCGTATGTTTACTTGTTCCAGAGTTATAAGCTGAGAGCTGAGTTGCTGAAAAATTGAGGGCGCTATCGTAAAATCCGGTTCCTTATAAAGTTTAACGGATCCAAGAAAGTATAACGGATCCAAGAATAGTATAACGGATCCAAGCCACCGGCGCACTATTCAAGTTTGACGGATCCATACTATTCAAGTTTGACGGATCCAACTGCACTATTCAATTTTAACGGATCCAAGCGACCGGCGCACTATTCAAGTTTGACGGATCCATACTATTCAATTTTAACGGATCCAACTGCACTATTCAATTTTAACGGATCAATGCAAATTTATGAACTATTTAGGTTTGACGGATCCTTAAAATACGCAACAAGCCCCAAATTCGGCGCCCGCCATACTATTCAATTTTGACAGATCCAACTGCACTATTCAATTTCAACGGATCCAACCAGTGGCATATCCAGGATTTTGGAAAGGGGGTGTAAAATTTTGAAGGTGCCTGGTTGGGCCGCTGCCCAACCAGGGTAAGAAAATTTAGCAAAATTAGCCTTCAAAAACGCGTTTAAAACGCATTCCGAGCTTAAAATTAACAGAAATTACAAGTTTTAGTAGTTTATAATGGCCTGGTTGGGCTTCCGCCCGACCAGGGCGAGAAAATTTTGAAAATTTGGCCTTCAAAAACGCATTTAGAAGGCATTCTGAGCAGTGTTGTTCCCAGTAAATTTACTGAGTAAAAGTTACTCGGTACTTAGTTATTTTGAATTAAAGTAGGTACTTTTACTTACCGGTAAAATTTTTTCTTAATTTTACTTACTGAATACCGAGTTTCAATTTTGAATTACTCAATTAGAAAAAAATTCGGTAAACTCGGTACTCGGTAATTTACTGAGTTGTTTACTGAGTAAAAGCTTCTGCAATAGGTAGCTCGTCGCATGTGTGTAGAAAATATTGTGCTGTTTTTCTTTCATTTATCTATCTTTTCGCAACAAAAACACAATTTTTGCAATATTTTTTGGGATTTTCATGGCTTGTTTGGGGATGCCCCAACTTTGTTTGCGCGGTAGAATTGCTATAATCAGATGCGAAGACTGAGTATTTAGAAGTTTGGATTAGGAAGTTTATCTACTACTATTAGCTAGATTTTGATAGACATTTTTTGCATCAGTCTGACTGAACTGTGAGGAAATGACGAAAATTAGACCAAATTTTCAGTTACCAATTTTTCCAGGCTTTTCATCTAAAGCTCTGGTCACTATATGTATATTGTGTGCAATTTTTAAGACGGTACAACCATGCTAATTAGTACCATGACTAATGTGCAATGCCGCAAAACATGATTAAAGCTTTTAGTAGCTAAAAGCTATACCAGGAAAGATTTTCAGATAAATTGTAACATACTTTTGAATGTTGAAGGTTTTACCGAGTTTACTGAATTGTTTACCGAGTACTTACCGGGTTTTCTTTGAAAAACTCAGTACTTACTCGTACTTACCGAATTTAAAAAAATCTGGATTTACTTACTGAATACTTACGGAGTTTTAGAAATTTGAGCTGGGCACAACACTGATTCTGAGTACAAAATAGACAGTTTTAGTACATAATTCATTAGTTTCTTATATTTTTGACAGACTTTTTCTTCCTACCTCCTAGTGTTGTTAGGCTCTTTTTTTTTTTAAAAAAAAAGGCTTTTTTTTTAAAAAAAAAAGCTTTTTTTTTTTGAAGGCCCATTTCGAAAATTTTTTATTTTATTCACAGTATGGAAATTTTGGGGGGAAATCGCTGAATTTAGCCTCAGATATACATTAGAAGTGCAGTTCTATCAATTTCTTGCCTATTCTAAGCATAAAAATAGGTTTTGAAGGGCAAGAGCCACTCTGTGAGCAATGCTGCAGGTAGAATATCGACTCTCAGGCTGTAAAACTATGTTTGAATCAAAGTATCAGCTTTTGCATTTAAAGTTGCTTCTGATGCATCCTTGCATCTCCTACAAGCTATATTTCATGCTAGGAAAAAATTTTGAAAAAAAAATTTCGAAATGAAAAATTTTCATAAAAAAAACCTTTTTTTTTGGCTTTCAAAAAAAAAATTTTTTTTTACAACTCTACTACCTCCACCGCAAAGGGGGGGGTGTACACATCCTACACCCCCTGGATACGCCACTGGATCCA
>JASANB010005987.1:0-13567 GCA_030248155.1 Sabatieria punctata | reverse complement strand
TCTACTTTTGTTTAATACCGGATTTTTCAAATGCGTATGCGTATGCGTATGCGTATACGCATTCCAATTACAAATGCGTATGAGTTTGCGTATACGCATAGCAAAAACCAATGCGTATTTTGCGTAATGCGTATGCGTAATGCGTAATCTCAGAAACATTCAGAAATTTCTCTGAACAGCTTGTTTGTCTCCACAGTGTGTTATTTAGGTATCCAATAATCAAATTCCTGCCTTGAAATGAATTGCAACGCAAGTTTTTGAGCAAATTTTGGAGATTTTTTACATTTTCAGAAACAAAAATTGCCAAAATTGCCTGAAAAAAAATACAGCACTTTTAGCTGCATTTGAGCCCAAATTTCAAAGGAAATCGAAAGGTGCTGGGTTCGATTCCCAGCTACGCCCTTGCACATGCGTAACTTTTCACCTTCTTTATATTTAGCGATTTTTAACGATTTTTAGCCGAAATATTGCGATTTTTATGCTTTTTATGCTCAGCCCCTCCCTAGAATTTGGGCTCAAACCCCTCCGACCAGCGCCAGACCCCCCCAGCCCCCCTCCCTATTCGGCAGATTACTTGTTACATGTATGGTATGTACTGTACGTAAGTTTTCAACAGGCAAGAGACTTTATGCGCTTTCCTACAAAAAATCAGTCGAATGCTCATTTCCTGAAGAGCTCTAATAGCAATCAAATTTACATTAAACATACGCAGTGGAAGCAAAGCACAAACAGATAGCCTGACCATGCAACACAGCTGATGTCTCCCAAAACCGTGGAAACTCTAAATTCACGGTTTTGTCGCACATTTCCTTTCCTGTTAAAACTTAGCCTCTTTTTATATATTAGCAAGCCCAGCTTAGTTAAAGCTTTAAATGCCTCAGAATACTTCTGGTGCCCTCACCTCACACTAAAAACTATGAAGAATGACCATTTGGTAACAATCTGAACTAAATATTTGCAAGACATTCGAAAATGTAGCTATTTTTCAGACCCAATACGCATTACGCAAAAATATGCAAACTTTTGACAGAATGCGTAATAATATTGCGTAATGAAATTCAAATGCGTATGCGTATGCGTATGCGTATACGCATTCTGAAATGCAATGCGTACTTTGCGTAATGATATGCGTAATGCGTATACGCATGCAACAGTAGTCTCTTCTCAAGTTTCTTAGTGGTACTCATTCTCCTGAATCATCTTCGATTTCAACTACAGGGGTGGTAGGAGCAAGTAATCTTCTACGTTCTGCTGGTGTCATGCTGATTGCAGTGTAGTTGCTAGGACGAGGGGGTACTGGAGGGGGTTCATTGGTGTCATACGAATCTCCTTGGGTTTCTGTCCACAGTTTCCTAGTCCAAGTCCAAGCTTGCATGGTGGATTTCGGAAGGTTGACCTTCAAAGCTTGACCAACTATCAAGGGACAACAACATTAGATGAAAATGACCAAAGTGACCACTAAACAGCAACAGAATGTCCATATTTGATACCAATCAATTAATCCTCCACTAAGGAATGACCAATAGCCTTTTGCAGTTATTCCAGCAGCAGTATCTTTGGCTATGGATTTCGGATCTCCATCTGCTCTAAGTCCTAGTTGGTGAAGTACTTCTTGTTGATGTGACATGGTCGAAAATAAGTCGTTTAACGAGATTCCAGTTTCTAGTTCTGTCCAGTTGTGCATGACGATAAGTCGAAAAATGGTGGGTTTCATAGGCCATTTGAGAGTGTCTTCAAATTTATAAAGTTGAAACGTGGGGATTTCTCTTCTTTCTTGTACTTTTCCAGTTTCTGAGTGATAGATGTAAGTCTTATTTCCAATTCGTACAGGTGTCTGTTGAGCTAGGGAACATTCTAAGGGGCTGCTAGGTGAAGAATGAACTATGTTCGTTTGAGTATCTAGCCATCCATTGTGAGAGTGTCCTTCTAAGGTGAATGCGATGGGAATTTCCTTGTAACAAGTCGAATTCATGGGCGAAAATCTGTATGTTCTACTGTTGTTTAATACCGGATTTTTCAAATACGTATGCGTATGCGCAGACGCATTCAAATTACAAATGCGTATGAGTTTGCGTATACGCATTGCAAAAAACTAATGCGTATTTTGCGTATTGCGTATACGTAATGCGTAATCTCAGAAACATTCAGAAATTTCACTGAACAGCTTTTTTTGCTCTACAGTATGCTGTTTAGGTATCCAACATTATAATCCATGTTTTTTAGACTACTTAATGCTTTATGATAAATTCCTGACCTCAAAGAATTGCATTATTGTATCTACAGTCAGTGGCGTATCCAGAGGGGTGTAGGGTGTGTACACCCCCCTTTGCGGTGGAGGTAGGAAGAAAAAGTCTGTCAAAAATACAAGAAACTAATGAACTAAGTACTAAAACTGTCTATTTTGTGCTCAGAATGCCTTCTAAATGCGCTTTTGAAGGCCAAATTTTCAAAATTTTCTCGCCCTGGTCGGGCAGAAGCCCAACCAGGCCATTATAAACTACTAACACTTGTAATTTCCGTTAATTTTAAGCTCGGAGTGCGTTTTAAACGCGTTTTTGAAGGCTAATTTTGCTAAATTTTCTTACCCTGGTTGGGCAGCGGCCCAACCAGGCACTTTCAAAATTTTACACCCCCTTTCCAAAATCCTGGATACACCACTGTCTACAGTACAGCATACATGTAACAAACAGGGGGTCTACGGGTCTGCCCCGATGGGGACCCCTCCACCAACAAGATTCACGATTCAGCCCAACCAAATTAGCAGTTTTTTACTATTTTTAGCACAAAATTTCCATTTTTTGCGATTTTTGAGCATTTCTTAGTGCCTAACTCCCCTCCAAAAATTCGGGCTCAGACGCCAGACCCTAAATCCTTCGGCGGATAACCTGTTACATGTATGATGTACAGTACGCATGTTTTCAACAGGCAAGCAATATGCGCTGTCTGCAACTAAAAGTTTGTTTTAATGTTCATTTCGAGAAGAAGTCAACCATAATAGTAGCATTCAACTGTAATAAATACAATGTACAGTGTAAAGATAAACAGATAGCCTGAGCTTACAACCCAACTTATGTCACCCAAAAGTGTAGAAATAGAAACTCTAAATTCAAGGAATTGTCACAGGTAGACCTACAGTAGTTCCTAACCAAATTTTAGTTTGCAGTTAGTGGTTAGTAGTCCAAGCTTACAGGCTTTTCGGTTTGTAGTTAGTGGTTAGTAGTCAATTCAGCCAGCGATCCGAGTTTGTAGTTAGTGGTTTGTAGTCAATTTGTAGTCCCTGAGGCTGTGCAAAAATGGCGTCATCGGTTTAGGGGGAGGTGCTTGGGTACTAAAAAACGCTCAAAAATTGTATAAATCGCTAAAAATCGCTAATTTGAGCTCAAATAAAGCTAAAAATAGAGTAAATGTTACAGGCGATTTTGGAAATTGTTGTTTAAAGTTCTAAAAAATTGCAAAAATTTGCTCAGAATAGGTATGGCCAGTGATTTTCAGAAATCCGTGCTGCGACAAAAAATATATGTTAAAACGGTAGGCAGCATAACCGGAAATGATAATTTACACAAAAAACCGCAATCGATTTCGTGGAAAATTAGAAAAATGCGGGTTCAAAACAGCCGCGTGCGAAGAACTTTTGTATGGCGTGCTGCGGACCATTCTATTCCGCAGCCAAAGTGGGCAGCAGCAAAAGTGGGCAGCATTTTGTAGCGCGTCGACGGCGGGTTATTTGAATGCGTTTAGGTTGTGAAAAGCACTGAAAGCACTAGAGTTACTGAAAAATCATCGAAAGTGAGATATAGCAGACACGTCACACTTTTGTACACATGAGCAATTAATTTGACAACCGGAGCTCCCTTGATTCCGGCCTGACACCGACAAAACAAATTAATTGAAGAATTTCTTGGCTACACTCGGCGGTTTTGGCTTGTTTTTAGTTAAAATGGGCTGCTTTTCATCTGATTTAAGCATAATTTTGATATTGAACATTACACAAAAGAATTCCTGAGTGAGAGTGGGGTTGATGGAGGGCAGTTCAAACCTTGAGGGGGTTAACTCTTGTCTTGAGTAGTAACGTGCTGTGCGGTATGTACGTACAACACTGTGATTGTATATTCGTTGTTGCTGAGAAAATGTTAATATACACGCGGTTATATGCGAATGTACGAAAACAAGCATTACAAACTAGCAGACGGTTTGAGTTTTCAGCAATTCGGAAGTGAATTGAACTTTTTTCTGCGGCTCCCAGTTAAGGAAAAGCTGCAGCAAGTCGGTCGGACCGAGGCTGTCCGTTTTGAAGCAAAAGCCGCCAGAATCGAACAAGTCAGGCGCACTCAGTACAGACCCGTGATGATCCAAAAAGAAGATGTTGGCTATAAACAAGCATGCCAAAACGTAATTTGCTCACTTTCCTATAATTTTACTAACCGTCATCTTTTTCTACAAGCGCTGACAGGGCCTTGTTAAATTTGGCGATTTGATGCTGCAGCCTGGTGTCACCTCGTGACAACAGACTGCTTAGAACGATGCGCTTGGTTGAGTGCAACAGCGCGATATCGCGGACTCTGTTGTAGAGATTTTCAGCAGCCCGTTTACCCGAGCGGCCTCTGTAAGGGTCGCCAGCTGCTGTTGGCTTGAGCAAATTTGCAAGTCCGCAGTAGATGAATAATGTGGCTACGGAAGGCAGCTAAACAAAAGATGTAAGAAGACGGGACCAGTGTTAGGTATGCAAAGAACCGAGTTTACATGTGCAACGGCCTTAGCGAGCAAGCAAATTGTGTCTATTGTGCCTTCGGACACTGAAAACGACAGAAGGTCTTGCAGGCTGGATGCGTTTCGCAGAAGCGAATCCCCTATGACTGCAGAACGGGGAGTAGCTGTCCTTACACCAGCCAGCATGGCACGAACTCGCATTAGAACGTGGCCGCATATGTTCTGACCTCTTCCATACCGACCATCTCCCCAAAACTCATCGTTCGTTCTTTCAATGAGGAATCGACTGCCTGTACTCAGTAGGAACTGCGATAACGAGACACAGCTGCCGAACTTCTGCGCCTGAATGGAATGAAGAACGATTTGACGGATTTTATTCCATCGCTCCCGTTCAACAGAGCTGACGCTGTTCTTTGCTTCGCGTCCTAAGTTTTTCGCAATCATTGGACTCATTGTCCACTTTTCCGTCAGAATTTGAAGAGCCAGGTCGCGTCGGTCCAGAAAAACGCACTGGAACCACTGATAGGCATGCTCGGCAGCCGGCCAACGCTCACCCATAAAAGAGAATTCGGACGCATAGAAGTTAGAAAGCGTACCAGCTGGCATCTCTGCTGTGCTGCGAAAGTAAAGAGGACTAAATGGACGAGACAAATCTGGACTGGACGGGCATTCCATCGCTCTCCTCCGCCCTATAGTCAATGCATTAAAATTAATTTTGAACGAATACGAATTGTATTTTATATATATAACTACTACTGCAAGAGGACAGGAAGCAATTTGTACTTAACAATTTAGGCCAAATGGGTAAAGCAAATTTCATGTTGTTTATCAGCATTTTTTTGTGAACCGAAAGGAACAGTTACTGCTTATAATAATTGTAATCGTTCTTGTTATTAGATGGGTTTGATAATTTCTTATGACAAAAATAAGCAAGACAAATTCCAACTTTTTCATGTGGAGACAGCAAACATCCCTTCGGCTCACTCACACTTGATATTTATGGGATATCGTACATGAAAAAGAAGAAAACATACTTATACGTAGCGAATTTTGAAACAGACAACGTTAATAACCATATGGAAATAACTATGTGTAATATCGTCCAGGTATAGAGGTTCATCTTGCGACCAGTGTCAGAGTTGTATCGAGAGTTCCAAACCATAAGTCCCAAGCCAGATACTCCTGGAGAGATTTAGAAACGAAGGTGCTCCAGCAGAATTTTCCCCATCTTGGGTAGGATTGAAAATTTGAGAACTGTGCGTCTCTGACCAATGTGACTTTGTTTGCATATTCGACTAGAAACAGAAAACTAAACATGCATGAAAACTTATGGCTAAACCTGAAAACTTACGATTCGGAAACAGGAATGAACAATCCATTAAGAAATCCAGAACCTTGAGCATGGGGTCTGAAGACTCAGTATATTGTAAGTTGAAACCAGTAAATGAGCACCAGTCAACGCACCTTATATGATTGCAGAAACAGTTGAGCTTTTGTGCCTAAGGTTTCAAAATTCGGTGCCGATTGGACAAAATTAGCCCACCAGGGCAACTCGACGCAGAGACAACTCAGTTTCCAGGATGACTGCTGGAACAGAATTAGCCTAAATAGAAAACAACATTATCCACAGACGAAAAAGTAAGTATACACATACATGGGCCGGAAAAATCCCGACGGATGTGGAGGTAATCTCTGGGGGGTGTCACAGGAAAATCCGAAAAACGCCAATTTTGCCTTAAAAAGCGAAAATGTTTTCCCTCTTGGAGGGGGTAGGGTATTAGCCGGCAAGGGGAGGGGTATACTCCCTAATCCCCGGCCCATGTATGGATATACACATTTAATCATACATGTAACAGGGGGTCTGAGGAGGTCTGCCGCCACCCAACTTAGGTCAGACCCCGCGCATGGGTGCCCCCAAAACGATTATTCCGACCCCCCTCCCCGATTTTCTGGCAAGTAATTTTTTGTGCAATTTTTTTGCGATTAATGCCAAATCGCCTGTAAAACAGAAAACAGCATTGAATTATTCCGAGCGTTTTTAGTGCCCAACCCCTCCCTGGCCCGCACCCCGAACCCCTTCCCCTTTTGGTGGATGACCTGTTACACGTATTCCCTACTCCTAAGCAGGACCCGCTAGTCAGTGCAGAACAGATAGCCAAATTGGTCGAAATTTTTAGTAGTAATCAAGACTATCCACTTAAAAAGCAGCTAAAATTTGAAGAGTCAGTTAACGCCAAGCTAGGCAGAGCTGGCAATTTGTTCTGAACACTGTTCCCCCAGAACCACATGACGGTGGGTCAAACTGGGGTTACACGTTATAACTACACCAGAACAACACGGTAGCTGCTGCTTCTGGGGTCTTCAACAACAGTACTGGCCCCAGCTTACCTACCTACTGGATTTGCTTCGGACACAGTAAGCGAAGTAGCAGCTACCGCAGCATGTAGAGTAATTGGCACACACAGATCACACAGCACAGCACAGCAGCTCAATTACACAACACAGTGTCACGTTGAATCTCCTAAGGGAAGGGTGAGTGGAAAAAACATTTTATATCAGGCGTCAGATTCGAAAACTTGAACAGGGCTAAGGTTTTCCTCAGACTGCCACTCTTTTGCAGCATGAATCAGAGCGAAAAGGTTTTCTCTCAAACTCTCTAAAGCCTCACCACGGACTTTAAACACATTTTGCATGTCAGCTGGAGAACTTTGGTTTAAGATTTGATCTCGAAAATTGATTTGGTCACGGAGCGCAGCCCTACATGCTTCCTGGTTTTTCTTTCTACTCAGACCCCTTTCCACATCTGCTATGCTTTCCCATAACCCATCATCCCAAACACGGCGGACAAGACCTTGCTTCCGTTTGACTGAAGCAACTTCTCGTTTCCTGGCCTGCTCAGCTCGTTCTATCAGTTTTTCTTGCCGTCTTTTCGAAATTATGGCTTGTCGTTGGCGGTACTCGTCTAACAAAGTTGTTCTTTTGCTACGAGCCATAGCAAACAGCTTCTTCTTCTCAGCTAAAGTTTTTGACTCTAAATACTCGGCAGTTTTGTTTTTGACAAACAAAACGTAAGACTCATTTACGATTTCTGAGCTGTTTGGCCGAAAATTGAGAATGCTGTCCAGCAAACCAAAGTTAGCTTCACAAGCAACGTTAGTAGTGGGGACACTTTGGAATCGCTTATGCAATTCAGGATCGCAGGCTCCTTCAGAAAAAGCACCACCTTCCAAGTACGGGTCAAGAACGCGGGCAAAAAAATCTGCCAGAGCGCTGAAGGCAGCCATGGCAGCAATCTCCGCAAAATCATCGATGCTCTCATTTGGCACAATCAAGCTGTTAAAGACTGCGTCTTTATCAACGAACTCGACAAATGGTGGATCCTCACCGAGCAAAAAGGCTGTAGCATCGCTTGATTGTGCCTTGCAGTAATTAAGCACCTTTTCGAAAAATACGCACAAGTCAAAAATATGGACATCCGTTTCTAACAAACGCCACACTGGAGCCACAACCATTTTGCTGAGCAAGCCCAGAACTTTCAACTCTGCTATGACTACAGGTTCCAAAAAGTTAGCAAGCACACACAAGAGCAATCTGTTAGTTTTGGGGTCGGAGGCAGCTCTGAGCTGGAGATATTCAATAACGTAAGATTGCATATGGTAAAGGATTCCCCCATCGATTGTCACAACACAGAAGCGATTCCCTACGAAACGAGTGAGCGCTGGTCCCGAATAATGTTTAGATTCCAGGAAAGCGCGGAATTCTGTAGAACAGCCATTTTTATCATCAGCTCCGCGTGCAAAGGCCTTACAAGCCAATCGAATCGAAGAGACAATAAGGGAATCATTTCGATCAAAACTCAGCCCCTTAGCATTAGCACCTAGTTTTCTGCCTAAACGGTTTGACTCAGAGAACTCCAGGTTTGCAAAAATTCCAGCTACCACATCACATGCACTAGACAGAATGTGAATGTTGCAGAAAAAACCAGTGAGCTGAGACATTGCCATTTGTTCCTCATAACACAGAGCAGTCCAATTGTCTTTAATAGTACACAAAGACAGCTTCAATTCCTCAAGTTCTGAATTGAACTTAACCTGGGTTGACGCCCGGTCACTCATGCATGCGACGATTTCGGAAATAGCCTTAGCTTTGACATTCTTGTCAAGAATTTTTGAAATAAGGTCTAGGCGATCTACAAGAGCATCTAGTTGATCATCGGCACTTTTGCTGGGTATCTGAGAGAGCAATAAACTGAACGGCTCTTTAGAACTAGTAACTACACACATGGTCTGGTATTTATCGCCTGACTTTGTAGTTTCATCTGACGCAAGAGTAGTATTTGACTCACTGTCAAGCATTTCACCAACCTGCGCTAAACTAATGGCCATACTTTCCTGTGCGCACCTACGAACAGTTTGCCTAGAGGGCAGAGAAGAAGGGGCGCAATTAGTCAGCTTAGTAAGGACAATGTTGATAACATCTGCCACTCTATGCTGAGGGACACGACACCCGAGTAGATTATAGACGCATTCTCGCATAGAATCTGAATAAGCCAAGCCAGATTTAGTTTCAAGGACACTGGAATTAGCAGAAGAATCCCGCAACTTGCTCAGCTCCATATCAGCGAGGTCCAGGGCGCGCTGGGTATTAGCTAGCTCAGCCTTCAAATTCGACACATGGCCTTCCAATTTTGAAACTTCATACACATACTTTTTGCATAAACGCAAATCGCTCGACGCACTTTTCTGCAAAGAGCGCAGACGGTAGACTTCACGCTTAAACCGGTTCAACTTAGCAAGTTGACGCTTGAGCCGCTCGTTTTCGAATCTGAGATTAAACTCTCTAACCTTCACAGCACTGGACCTATTTTTCGCCCTAAATAACTGGCGTTTGACTTTCCGCTTCTGAGCTGTTAGCTCAACGTTTTCACTAGCAAGCTTAGCAGCCTTCTTGCCACTACTATCTAAATCTTGAGACAATTTCGAAATCACAAAGTTGCTCTCAGTTAAGTCAGCAGAAGTGTGGGCCAACTGTTCTTGACACGCAACTAACAGTTTTCTGGGCGATGGTGGTTTGCGCTTTGAAATAGGGGGAACATAGAACGCATTCAGAAAATCAATCCACTCTTTTCTATTCTTGCCCTTGCGAACGAGACCTCTGCGCTTATCAACAATACGAGAAATTTGTATTCGAATACGGTTGGCCTTAGCCTTTTGGCAGTCAAACAGTGTGCTGATCCACTCAGAAGTCAGCGCCACATCTTCCCCGCTCAGTTTAAATAAGCTGAACAAAGCAGAATTTGGAAAATGCTCTCTTATCTCAGGGCGGAGGGGTTCATGGGAGCCGTTTCTCAAATTGCTAACATTAATCTGATAGGCTTGCAACAGAGAATCTTCTGACATTTCTTCATCGCTGCACGACCCCCATTCTGCCTAAAATCTCTGCCTCAAGAATTCAGCTCAATATAACATGAACAAAACAGGAAGGCGCGTCAGTGTCAAAACAAATCTAACTAAAAAAATATGATTATCGAAATACACATCTTTCGATTAGCTTACGTACACTAACATAAACTATACGCTTACCAGCACCGCCGCCGTGTTTTCTTGGTCTGGCATGAAGTCTGAGTTAGTAGCAGATGAATTAGCAGTATGCAGGTATACACAACGAAATCTGAGCCTGAAAATAACGGTACGAATGAACAACAAAGGCACATTCTGAAGTAGAAATAAAGAAAAAAGTACCCAGGAACGATGGCTGCGGGGCAGCAGAATCGCTCGTTACCGATGGTGATCACCTGATCATCTGGCAACTCATAGCTTTGGAACTAGGAGTGAATCTGTAGACAAAATGACTCATAAATGCGAACAACATAACCAAATTAGCGCGCAACCCGTTAAAATGCTAGCCAGCAGCGTCCAAACTAGAGATGCAACCGCAAAGAAAAATACCGGATACCGGATAGTGCTTCGGATCTGAAAAATACCGGATTATCCGGTATTTTAACCGGATAATACGTAAAAAATACCGAATACCGGATAACGGATAGTGTTTTTGAGCGAAAAAATACCGGATAATCCGGTATATACCAGATTATGGTTGCATCTGTAGTCTAAACACCTAATTTTGTTTTACAGCTAGCTTACAGAATGAAAGGATGAGCTAAACATAGGCCTGTCAACAAATTTGGGAAAATATTGCCTGAACGGACGATCTTTTATCACGTTTGTGGGGCTAGGGTACCACACCAAGTGGAACTATCTGGGCTCGTTCGAGAGCTTTCAATATAAGCTACCTAAAACCGGTTGAACATTTTTTCAGCGATCGTTCGTTTAAGAGCAAAAGCTAAAAAACTCCGAAAAATAGGCATTTTGCATAGTTAAGAGAAAAAGCCGTTTGTGGGGCTCATTCTGGCCAAATAGTAGGCGAAAAGTGGCTGACTATAGGTAAAAAGAGGTGCTCTTTTCAAATCCGGTTGAACATTTTTTCTCCGACGCTTCGTTTTACTGAAATCAGAATTCCGAAAAAAATGCAGCCACTATTTTAGTAAAAAAACACGCAATCAAACAAACTTTAGGTTACTTGCCTACGGTTGGAAGAAAGAGCACTTCAATACCTTCCATTGAACACCAATTTTATTATTTTTCGATAATTCTGTCAAAAAAACGGCGTATTTTTCGGCCGCCGAACCGAACTTGGACCGCTTTTGGCGGCCTATTTTTATCGTTCTATTCCGCAGCCACGGGCGCGCTATTGGCCATACCTAACTATAGTACAGTAAGACAAAAATTAGTAATACTAGTGGTATTTTACTAGTAGTAAAATAATAGTAAAAAAGTAAAATTAAGAGCCAATAGTAAAGTAAAAATTAAATTATATTAAGACCGTCAATAGTGAAATGAAAATTTTACTACTATTTTGCTAGTTTTTGATGAATTCCACCAAATTCTTGATCAATTTTGCAATAAAAAAATTGTGGGCGCACTTTTGTCAGTCAAATTTCACAAATTTTTGTCTCTAAAGTTCTTGAGAACGTCGTAACATGATCAAATTTAGCAATTATTTAGCACCAACATTAATTATTCATAAAATCTTGACATCATTGTTGCAAAATTATCCCTAATGACTAGTAAAACGGCAGTAAAATAGTAGTAAAATTAGTAAAATTATTAGTAAAACAAAAATTAGAAAAATCGGAGCTGCTTGGTAGTAAAACAAAATTAAAAATTTAATGAAAGAGCTGAATTTATAGTAGATTTTGTAAATAGTAAATAAAAATGGACCAGTAAAACAACAGTATCGCCAAGCCAGCCCTTGTTATCAGTACTATTGTTGCTATAAATTTCGTGCCATGAAAATGTTTTCAGACGGTTCAAAAAATAACTTTCAGCCTATCTGTTTACTGCACTAAACGAAGACAAACTGAAAACAACCTATCGGAAAGCTGGACCGAACCTATCGGAAAATTGGACCGTCAACCTATCGGCAAGCCAGAAACTTTCCCATGCGTTCAAAACCCGGTCATTTGCAAAAGGATAAGGCACAAACTACTTTCCAAATCGGATAGTTTCGGCAGTTTGTACTGGGAACTTAGTTTTAGCTTCCTTGACTGTGCTGTATTGGTTTAAGAAAAGCAACTTGTCAAACGCAAATACGTTGAATAGCGAAGCTCACTCTGCATTGATTGGTGATGCTTTTAGGTTTTCCTTGCCGCTAAAAGTTCTCTCAAAGTGGATCGCAGACAAGACAAGCACCCTAGAATTTACGTAGCCCATAATGCTGTCTGCAATAACCTAATGGCCTCAATTCAATTGAAACAAGTCTAAGATCTTAACCCTTTGTAAATGACCAGGAAGACTTCTGGTTTTCCGATATGTTCACGGCCTCAGTTTAGGATCCGTTCAGTTGGCTGCTGTCTGATAGATTGTTTTCAGATTGTCTTGGTTTACTGCAGTGAAAGTTATTTTGAACCATTTCAACTGCAAGCGTTGCCTGAACATCTAAAACAACAAATGTTGAGTTTGCGGCAGGTTGAAAAGGCGTTTCCGATTCCGATAGGTCTGAAACAGCTCTCCGATATACCCTCGCTTTTTTGCTTTCCGATAGGTTGGCCAGCCATCTACGCCATATGGCCTTGGTATATTGCAATGGGTTAATATGAGAGATAGTGCATGTGCACCTACTAGATCTACAGATGCACCTGGGTCAGATGAGATCACGAGATTTTTGGTTGTTTTAAAGGGCCAAGATGTGTCTGTTTCACTGTCCGCTAGGGTATACCATACACGAGTGCATGCATGATACTTCCAAAAACAGCACACAAGAAGGCGGCAAGTGTGTGACAAAGAGCAGTAATGAGTGTGAGCGGAATGCAAACTAATCAAGCTGGGAGAAGGACGCTGCTGGTTGAAGTTCAGTTTGTGCTTCTGATCTGAACAGATGATGTCGCTCTTTTCTCTTCTCTTTCTCTTCTGCTTTCTTCAAGCAACGCTGAGTCGGTAAGTGCATCTACGCTTTCAGTATGTAAAGGTAAGCCGGCAAAGTTGGTGTAGTGGTCTAGGCCGCAAAGCCACTGTGCGCAACGTCGTGCACTCATCCTCTCGGCGGCAAGTTTCTTGCGCAAAGAGTTGGTCGTCGACACAAAGCCCCACCCAGACCACCGAAAGCTGGTGACAGCTAGTAGGTAAATGGGAACCAAGTGGAGCTGCCTAAGCACCTAAAGCTACAATAGCAACCGCACACGTGTTGGGGGGACATATGAACGGGGACAGCCAAAAAGTTCTAGAACTGTCTGTGGCAGTCTGTTGACACTCTTAACAAATGTTCTTCATGGCAGATAGCACAAAACCGATCTTGGCAACTG
>JASANB010005985.1:0-38641 GCA_030248155.1 Sabatieria punctata | reverse complement strand
TGAGAACTTGGCCCCTTTTTTGCTTCCATAGCTCAAGATGAATATAGAAAAAGCCTTTTATTAACAGAGCGCAGACGGCAGCTCAATAGATCATCAAATGAAACAATAATAAACCGGAAACTGAACAGAAACAGGCCCAAGCGGTCAATCACCAACTAACACACAAGTCTACTGTAAATAAACATACCAAATCAAGTATCTTCGTTCGGCAGCAAGTCCAAACCTATGCTGTGCTCGCGACACTCCCGAGGAAACAAGTCAGCGTCCAATGGCTGATCCGCATCCGATGAATCTGTGTCGGAAAGCCAGTCATCTCTAGAGCAGAACTTGTTGCGAAAGCGAGTAAGTCCCCGCCTTTTGTATTTCTGATATGACATCTTTTCAAACTGTTGAGCAGAATAATCGAGGGCAGAAGAGGGGGGAATAGATTGCTGAACATCCACATTTTAGGCGGGGTAGGTATTGAAAGACTCATCAAAGGAGCAGGGGGAGATAAAGTGCACATAAGAATGGGGAAAAGTTATGAAAAGGAGTCACAATATTTAGCAATGGGACGGGAGGAGTAGTTGGGGGAGGAAAGTTTACCAGCTCGGCGATATATTGTTTCATGGCAGTAGGGATAGATGGAGTCTAAGGCGAAGGAAGGCGCGTCTACCGAATGAGAGGAAGTGGAGAAGGGCAAAATTCTTGATAGATACGCAAGTCAGTCTGTACGTCAGTCAAGGTAAATTCTCTTTGAAGTGCTAATGGATCGAACACGCTAAAAAGGACCATAATATAAATAGCAGATGTACATAAGAATAATACACAAAAGACACATACAAACAACAAATGAACAAATAGGAACCTAAAGCATTTTTCGTGCTAATCAAACGGTGGACCCGAGTGGAATTTCCAATGGGACCAACAAACGAAGCGGCCTACCAATCAGTTTACGATTGGCCAACCTCAATTCCACAGAGCGACTGATAAACATTGTCAAAGAAAAGGATTGTCGAGGAGCAAGCTCTGCATCTTATGCGTCTTAATAACCATTAAATAATAAAAATCAATAAAAACAATATACATCTTCTCTCCACAAAGACAACGAAACCATAGTCTTTGACTCGTCGATCAAATCTATGTCCATTTTTTATCGACGCTTTCTCCAGACTGTATCGTCATCACCTTGATTGGATAGTGATTCTTAACGACGCCAATGACGTCTACAATGAACTACAATAAAAATCCGTTTATAAAGTGTAATAAAAAATACATTCTAATAAATAAACAATTCTTTTCGCAATCTACCAATCAAAACTATTCTAATAATACATGTACAAACCAAACTTTAGCCGCATTACCGCCATGTTAAAAATGGCAAACCTCAACTACTACTAGTGGTTCCATACTAACAAACTAGTTAAGAAATCACTAATTCTTAGGCTAAAATTGTGTTAAAAGGCGTTTTGTAAACTAAATTTTAGGTTTACACCGCTGTTATACAATGTATGAGAGGAATCCTTGTTGTTAGAATCAATTTTCCTCATTTCTGCATGTTTTAAGCCCTAAAATGTTATTTGCCAGATCAAAATAGCCATTTTTAGCCGGACTACCGTATAGTGCTGTTTATAGTACCCGGGTACTATATAAGGCACTTAGGGTTTTGCGAAAATAAAATTGAATCCATTTATAGTACCCGGGTACTATATATGGCACCTAAGAAATCTGCTCTATAAGAAACTAACAGTAGTATGTGAAGCTCTTTGCTCAAATTACCGATTTGATGAAAAAATAGGGTATGTATGAAGAAAGTCTCGGAGATTTCCAAAATGATTCCTAAACCTCGCTTGCATATTGCGCACAAAAGTTATACGCTAAAAACACGATTGAACACTAATTTTGAGCCACATCAACAAACACATTTGACCAATGCAAAATTGCAACAAAAATTGTTCCAGAAATCAAACTTTAGCCGTAAATTGCAAACATAGCACTAGTTTTATTCGAAAATTTTCTTTGGAAGCCTAATTTGCCTAATATTACAGCATACAATGCTGATTTTTACAGAGCTCTGCTAGAGAACACTCGATATTTTACTGTCTGAAATTCTAAAAAATTGCAAAAAATTGGTCAAAAAATTACTTGGTAGAAAAGGCCTAGGCTTAGGGTTAAGGCTTAGGCTTAGGCTTAAGTCTTAACTAGGGGTCACGCATTGAAATTATCTCCTGTAAATCCATCTGGTCGAGACTATAAATTCATTGCATGCAGAACGTCTTTCTTCTCAAATAGAGTATATCAGGACTGGAATAATTTACCTTTTGAAATAGTTACGAACCCAGATCCAAATCAATTCAAACGAGCATTATCTGACTTCTTTAAGTTAAACCGACTCTTGTCTAGAGGTAGGGGTTCAATAGTCTGAATTTGACCCACCCCTCCTCCTCGCCACACGCACACACACACAGCACAACACATAAATACAGCCAATAGCAAATCGTACAACAACGCGCGGTATGTATGTTTCTGTTAATAGTTAACTGTAAACAGCTTTACTTTTTCAAGAGCTTATTAATCTGATTTTTCACAATCTTGTCAAATGTGATTCAAATGATTATTTTGATTTTCTAATTCTCGATGTACATGTGTGTTTTTTCTTTGACTATAATTGCTGTGTTTTTGTTTGCTGCCGTTTGTAAATTTGGGCGAGCAAGGTGTTTCTGACATTAGACTGTATAACCTGTTAGATCTATAAATAAATAAATAAATAAAAAATAAATAAATCAGTGTCGCAGTCGCAAAAATCGTCTCGCGAGAGAAACGGGTGACTCACCGATCTGGGTGCCCAATCAACTTTGGAAGGGATCAGACCCTTCCACACAAAATTGAAAAAATAATAAAAAAACATATTCGGGACCATATTGAAAAATATAACTCACGTGCGACTTCACTGACAACTGAATTTCGTATTTGTGCTGCACTGACGAAAACTTCGGATTGCACTGTCGCACAAATCCATCACCAATAACATAAATCGAAAACATGCAATCAGATAATCGACTATTTTAAAAAATTCATCGTTAATACTAGAAACAATCTCAATGATTTACACCCACGTAATTTGCAAAAGCATGAAACGTAGTCAAAAACCAGAGCCAGATTACTATATCAACATAACATATGCTCTTTTTCAACACGCACTTAACATGCATTTTGCGACAAAGTCAACTTAGCTATAAGGGAAGGTGTTCAAGCAACTTTTTTCCCCGATCCGGCTGGCGTCGAAATATGTCAAAATAAATGTCAAACGAACACCAACAGTGCATGTTCGAACATCGGAGACCCCCTAGAACCTGAGCTACACCCCCCTCAAATTTGGGTCACCAGCCCCTTTTTGGCCAATTTTTTTGACTCTGATAGTCTCCTCCACTCAAATGATCACCATTCTCTCATTTCTCTAGATACACTCTAGAATTGGTCTGCGCATGGTTCGATAGCTCTAAGCCTTTCTAGCGCTGAACTCTAGGCTTCCGGAACTTACCCAGTTAGCGAGATATTCTCGAAGAACTGAAAAATTTCCGAAAAACGCCGCCTCATTTTTTTCCGAAAAATCGTTATAATTTCTGCCAGATATGCGTCGTCCGTTCAATATTTTAGATAATGATACAACACTAAAGGCCAAACAAAATTAACATATTTAGGATACAAATTGTGGTTGGTGGGGGGGGGGTGTTTTGCGATTTGAAGACAGTCGAAAAAATTTTTTTTGCTCAGAATCAAAAACAAACCAGCCAGTCTGATGCAGGTTGACCCGCTGATTCCGAATATGCACTCGGATCGGCTGGGATGGGTCATCTTGAAATAGACAATCATTGTTCCTTCACTTTTAAAGGGAATCGTGTATCATAAAAATAGTCTATCAGACCTATTTTGAGCCGCTGATTTCAAAATCGACCCTAGTTTTACCCTAGAACTACCCAATTTTCTGATACAACCCGCCACAGTTATGACACAACAATCTGACTGAATCATAAAAACCAGAGTCTGAGGAAGAGAGGTAAGGTCATTTTTTAAATCAGCTGCTCAAAATAGGTCAGATAGACTATTTACTGATACACGATTCCCTTCAAAAGTGCAGGAACAATGATTGTCTATTTCAAGACGACCCCTCCGGAAACCATGGATGTTGATAAAACTTTAGAAGGCTATAATTCGCGAGCGAGTGGTTGCACCGCAAAAATAGGGTCGTATTCTGAATCAACGAAGAAAACTACACCTAATAGGAGCCATTTCATACATTTACTTGATCAGTCACTTATGATGTAAATGACAGGGCACCAGCAGGCAATAACTCATGTGGGAGCGGGCATATTGAAAAAGGGCTCTGATTTTCAGAGTCAGCGTGAAAAACTGCATTAGATAAAGCAAATTGCATGGGTCTGTGTCCTGAACTGAGTCACTTTTCAAACTGCTACAGCATGCTAAGTTCAGACATTTTCCTTGCAATTTCTTAAAATGGCCATATCGTCCAAAATCGGCATCGCAGAGAGAAAATATAGTTATTTTCGGAATCAGCAGCAAAAGCTGCATAAGAAAAACTGCTTTTCAGCACGCTTTTTACTCATGCTAATGAGGAGTGCCACTTGAGAAATATTGTCTGTAAAGAATTTGGAGGTCAATAACTCCCGAACCAGAAGGAAGAGAATGGTAATCGTTTGAGTTGAGACTGTCAGACACAAAAAATTGGTCAAAAAGGGGCTGGTGACCCAAATTTGAGGGGGTACAGCTCAGGTTCTAGGGGGTCCCCGATGTTCGAACATGCATCGTTGGTGTTCGTTTGGTATCTATTTTAACATATTTCGACACCAGCCGGATCGGAGAAAAAAAAGTTGCTTGAACATCCTAAGTTGACTTTCTCGCAAAATGCATGTTAATGACCTTAGATTCCATTGTAAGATACTGTAAAAGTACATTTGACACTAATACTAATAGTATGATAAAAAAATTAACACATTTAGAGACAACAATTATTATCGAATCAATCATGATATGATTTGTACAAGCTAAATAAATACTTTAAAATCAAAATTCTATTTTACCTGTCCAACTTTGAAGAATGAAAGAAATTTGTCGACAGCCTGGTTCCAAACCGTCACTCTAATGTCCGCAGTGCAATCAACAAATTGCATTGTAAAAACTGTCCTTTTTCTCTCTGATTCGCGTACTCTCGAACACTACTCTTGTATAAACAACGACCGACGATGCGCCATCTGAAATTGTATACCAACTTTAATCATTTTCTAAACAACTAATCGCGTAAGCGCAGGTGCGTCCAACACCCATTCTCTTTGGGGCTTTTTGAAATTTTGGACCCCGCGTGTGGGCGAAACCCCCCTCGACCTCCCACGTGACGAAAAACTCGCCTACCCCCACCCCCGGCGGGCCGGGAGCTGTTACATGTATGGTCAGAATGTCGAATAGCAGCAGCACCAGAAGCGACCGCTCAACCATCGGTTGCTCTAGTAAAACTGCACACATTATACATTGCAATCATGAAACGGTCAACAGTTAGTGAGGGATCCACCATTTCCCAATGGCGAAGTGCCGTAGTTTCAGCCAAAATAGATGACAATCCCCGGTGGCCCTATGCAACAAAGGCCAGAAGATTTCGAAAAATTATACCTCAAAAACGCATCTAAAAAGCATTAAGCTTAAAATTCACAGAAATTACAATTTTCCCGAGCAGACCGTGAACTGAATTATTCACAATGGCATTGCGCAGCAAGCAAATATCATCATTTACTGGATTAACAACTGCGCGCTGCACTGCAACCCTCGGCCGGCCAATCGCTCCGAGAAGAGCCAACTGAGTGCCGCGAGCTCTGATGCACGGCCCCTCATGTGCCCTGTCTAAATCGTAATGCAAGAGCTACGGGGGTTTTCCACTTAGTATCCCAGGGGATATAACACGGAAAATCACGTTTCTCAGTGAAAACATTACCGCCAGTTAATATCCCTGGGATACTGTATTAACTGGACGAAGCCATGGGATATTAACTGGAAACGGCATGGGATATTAACCGGAACAATGTTTTATCATAGATACAGTATGCGTGTGTAAAGAAAATTGTTACAAATTTGACATAAACATTGCCGCCAAGTAATATCCCATGGGATAGAAAGTGGAACAAGGGTCCATGTAATATCCCAGTGGGTTATTAAGTGGGGTGGGATACTAGGTGGAAATCTCCGGTAGATGACGAATTTATTGAAAATACTGTTGTTGGCTGTAATCTGACAAATGCACAAGCACCGCTCAGAATTTGTTTGATTTTGTCTCTGACCAAGTGCTACAGTACGTAGGTAGCAGTATTGTGCCTAGCTCAAATTTTTAAAACTTGGTAAGTATTCAGTAAGTAAACCCAGATTTTTTTTAAATTCGGTAAGTACGAGTAAGTACTGGGTTTTTCAAAGAAAACCCGGTAAGTACTCAGTAAACAATTCAGTAAACTCGGTAAAACCGTCAACGTTCAGAAATTTGTTACAATTTATCTAAAAACGTTTCCTGATATAGGTTTTAGCTACTAAAATTTTTAATCGTGACTTGTGCCATTTCACATTGTTTGTGTTACTAATTAGCATGGTTGGTGGAACTCCTTAAAATATGGACACAATACAAAGAGGCTCTAGTATCTGCTTTAGATAAAAAGCCTGGGAAAAATTTGTAAGTGAAAATTTGTTCTAATTTTCGTCATTTCCTCACAGTTCAGACCCATGCAAAAAATGTCAATCAAAATACAGCTAATAGTAGTAGATATTGCTCCTAATAGTCTTCGCGTTTGATTATAGGAATTCTACCGCGCGAACAAAGTTGGGATTATACAAGCCGTGAAAATCACAAAAAAAATTTGCAAAAATTGTCTTTTTTGTCATGAGCAAATAAATAAATGAAAGAAAAACTGTATTATTTTCTACACACATACGACGAGCTACCTACTTCAGAAGCCTTTACTCAGTAAACAACTCAGTAAACTACCGAGTACTGAGTTTACCGATTTTTTTTCTAATTAGGTAATTCGAAATTGAAACTCGGTATTCAGTAAGTAAAATTAAGAAAAATTTTTACCGGTAAGTAAAAGTACTTACTTTAATTCAAAATAACTAAGTACCGAGTAACTTTTACTCAGTAAATTTACTGGGAACAACACTGGTAGGTAGTACTACAACCTTTAAAAGTGACTCTATCAATCAAACAAGCGCAAAATCTTGACAAAAGTCTTATTCCTTATCCCATAGTGTGGACGCGTCTGGAATAAGACTTTGTTCCTTATTCCACGTAAGTGGGTACCGGGCTTTGGCAGAACAAGGAATCTTGCCACTACCGTCTCTCTTTTACTCATTTACACACTCTGCACAAGGAATACAGAGAAGCGGTGTACAATAAATAGCACATCAGTAACAAACAACACACAGTATGTACAATGAAATTTACAGCAAAATTTACAACAGGTATGCCTTGTCAACACTCAGCAAGAAATTTTCGAATATATTGGAAACAAAAGGGTCAGTGCAAGATCTTTGCAGCGATTGCTACTACATTTCCGCCAAATGTTTCGCTATTAACTTATAGCTGTTAGCATTGCAGCAGCGGTTGTTTTTAAGTATGTAAGTAGGTTTTATTAAACGCAAAGAAATACAAGCCCAAGGCAGACCAGACATAGAGGGGATACAGCCATTAAAATCGGTTCCTTCCACAACAACCTGTGCTTCGGCCTGCTCTCATATCTGTTTAATGCACATTTTAGAATGCAATGACAGTGGTAACTGCACTTTGATGCAACTAAAACAATTGCGGAAACCAGCTCAATAGCAATACCTGTGTTTATATAAAATATCCTTATGTAAACATATTTGATGACTGTAAAGAAATGACGAAAGAAAGTTACATAAACAATGTAGTGATGTAAAATTATGGAATTTGAATTTCGATTCAATTACAATTAAATTATGGGCTCAGTTTTTAATTTCAATTAAATTAAATTAAATTAACTGAAATAGTTTTCCATTATTTTCAATTACAATTATATTTTCAATTAAATTAAGGAACTTTGGAAAATTACAATTATGCAATTTTTTTTCAATTTTTTTTTCAATTTTTTGAAAAATTGTTGTATTTTTGCTGTTAAAAGACAGTGACCCAGGGCTTCGAAAAATGTTCAAGTAAAAGCTTAGAGACACCTGGTTAGCGTGCTGCCCAACTACTGTTGATTGGGTATAAAGAACCCATACCGAAAAATGGGTATTTTTGGGAATACCTACCCAATAAATACTGAAACGCTGTTCTGAAGGTCCCCGGTTCGATCCCGGGTCTCGGCACCAATGAAACGAAGTTTATCTACTAGTGGGCACTCACACAACACACAGACAAGCACACAAACGCAACCACTCGATAACTTGACAATACAAAACACTCACACAAACACAATCGCTTCATCACCTACCGATTCCAGGTATTTTAATAAATACCCATACCGGGTATACCGATTATTTTGGGAATATCCAGGTATTTGTGAATCGGTATTTTTTGTCCAGCTTAGTGCAATTTTTATCGAAAATTCCCTATGATCACTATATTTTCTTTGAAATTTTGGGGCATGCAGAAACACATTCCATTACAATATCCTTCCAAAATATCGAATTTTAAGGATTTTTAGTTCTCTGCCCCTGCTCCCTGTCCCAAACTTGCTTTGTAATACGAAAGCCTTGGTCTAGTTTTGACTTAACTTCACACTGCTTCTTAATAATCAAGACTCTATGTACTTGATGTACAGTACATTCACAATCAACAAAATAGCCCTGCATTTTGTCGCTGCTGGTTAGATCTCTCTCTATACTGTACACTATCTATCAGGCCTTAAAGTTACAGTAAAATGGAAGCATTTCTCTTAGCCAAAATTATTTATAGAAACGATTTTCACACCAGTAAAACTTAAAAATAATTTTAAAAAATTCCTAAAAACTGTAAATCCCATTGCTTTTGATGAATTTTCTAGCATCTGACCTTCGAAATGACTAAACCCATGGCCTTGTAAATAGGAATTCTGTGTTTTTACTGTGTAAAATATTTTCAGAAAATACCGAATAAATACCGGTATACCGGTATTTTTTCGAATACCTACCCATACGGAACCGATTCCTGGGTATGCCTAAAAATACCTACCCATACCGAACCGATTCCTGAAAATCCGATACCCAAACAACAGTATGCCCAACCAGCCGAGGAAATTTTAAAAAGTTGCCTTTTAAAAACGCATAAAATGACATTCTGGGGGAAATTTACAGTTAGTTCATTATTATATATCAGTACAAATAAAAAGCAGAGCATAAAACGCTACTAAACAAAGTGAGGTCAGTGTCAGACGGCTGGTGTAATGGCTTAGGCCGCAAAGTCACTGTGCGTGTGGTCGTGCGTTCATCCAATCGGCCGGGCAATTTTCTTTCCGCAAAGAGTTGGTCGTTGGCAGAAGGCCCAACCCAGGCCACGGAAAGCTATTGACAGCGAGTACGTAGGTAAATGGTAACCGACTGGCTCTGCCGTTGCACCTAAGCTACGTACAATAGCAACTACATATGTGTTGGGAGTTTGGGACATCGGGAACGGGGACAGCTACCACTGAGACCTGCCCAGACTGACACCGAGCATGTGTGCCCGCTAGTAGTGAAGGCAGCGAAGGAAGGGCAGGATGTGGGTGTGCGTGATGGGCCCGCAGTGTGACCTAACGCCCGCGCGCACAATCCATCCATCCGAGGTCAGTGATAAAGAGGTAACAAACCCTAGATAGGTCATTCTTTAATACTCTAATACTCTCTAATACTTACGTATTTCCTTACATTCCCCACAGGAAATAATTGAAAATATAATTGAAATTCGAGGCGAATTTCAATTCAATTACAATTAAATTATGGCCCAACTTTTGAATTTCAATTAAATTAAATTAATTGAATTGAAATTAAAAACGGGCCAATTACGCGAATTTCAATTACAATTAAATTAATTTTTTACATCACTAAAACAATGCATAATGCCGACCCGACTCCCCGTTACATGTATTGTTCTATGTCTTGTTAATCCGGACGAGATTTGCCGTCCCAATTTAAAAAGTGTGTAACGTGATTCGTTAATCAAGCCAGATTAGGGCAAAAATTTAGGGCCAAGGTTTGCGCCATACCTCAGATATTATGGAAATAGGTCGGTTTAAACGAAAACAAACAGGTCTCAAACCATGGTTTAGGACAAAAACATGCGCACATTAAAGGCGGTATTTCTTTATGAATACAGGTTTAGACAGATGCCAATCATCATTCAATTTACAAGGTACAAAGAAAGGCATGCGAAGATACGCTTCATACCCTAACTACACACACAACAGGTGATATTGAGTTATGTACATATCACAGCCTGCTGTAGCTATAGGCCTGTCCATGCTATAATCAGGTCTATGAGACAGTACACTCTATCAGGTCGCGACGGGGACGCATTAGCAGCAGCAGTGCCTCCCTAGCAGGCTAGGCTTCGGCAGCAAGTCGCTTATGATAGGCCCTACATCTACACAGTCCTGTCTAAGAAGCATCCTAAGATCTTAGAAGCATCGGGCCGGGCATCATTTTCAGGCCCCCGGGCCGGGCCCGATTTTGATGCCCGTTGGGCATGTATAAAGAACAGCATGTTTAGGTTGGGCTGGACTGGGTGAACTGGCGCAGCGAAGCGGTACACCACTATGTCACAGAATTTGAAATTGCGTGTGAACATAGCGGCAGACGTCGGCAGTATAACGCTGTAGGCGGCCGCTTTTTGGTAGATCAGAAAGACGGAATTTCAACGGCATTCGTTGCCGACAGCGTCGCATGCCATCATAGGACACCAACAGGTTCTCCTGTTTAAGCTCTTCAACAATTTGCTTGTAAATGACACCCCTTTTTCTAAGCGAATAAATTCGTTGTCGCATGTAAGGGTTAAACCGTTTTCGGGCAGGCAGAGCGTTCGCCATATTCTTAGCACAGACAGAGCGGGCAGGCAACCACAGCATCAGCCAAAGGGGCCTTTGACCAGTTTCAATCAATGGTCATGCACAGACGGGCTCATAACGAGTTCTGCTTACAGCTTGTCAGTCCCACTTTTTTTACTATGGCGAACTTTGTACTTGTTGAGTTTAAGAACAAGGAGCTGGGTGGAAACTGATTTTGAGATGACGGAAATTTTTAGGCTGTTCTATGTGCGTACGGACTATTGAGCGGTTGATTAGTTAGCTTGGCCGTTTTAATTAAAAGAAAAGAAATAGTGTTGAATTGGTTACACGACCAAAACAAGACAATCCCAAACGAAAGCAACAAAACATTATTATATCTATTTTGGAGCCAAATTTTTAGGGGTAGGGGTGGGTTATTTTGCGATTTGAAGACTGTTGACAAAATTCTTTTGCTCATAATGAAGAACAAACGCACTATTCAGTGGCAGTTTTACACTGACACTGACTCTGCACCGGCGGCGGGGCCGCTTATATAAGCATTAGATAAGCAGGGTACTACTTTCCGCTAACATTACACCATACTGTGGATTATAAACTCCACAAGCTACTAGCAACGCTACATTTATTAGAATGTAGGTTTGTGTAATTTGGCATATAGACATTAGTCAGTTATGACGCCTTGATCTCCAAATCGCTGTTTTAACATTGCAATGACTTTCAGGTAGTTTTCGTTGGTTGAAGCAATCCCCTCAATTGTTGTTTTTGCAACTCCTTTCAACAGTCCTTTCAGATATTGTAATTGAATTTCTCAACTCCGGTAACGAGGTACTGTGTACTGAATATTATCAAAATTCAACCCATTTGGTGGGGTCAACACTAACATTGGAATGTCGAGTTTGGGTAGTTTGACTCCAGGACCGGGTTGAGCCAAAAATGGTTATGGCGTGCCAGCTTGGGAGTAGGAGGAGGTACTGTTGGAAGTTGTGTTTCCATTGTTTGTTGTGCATCCAATATCTTTAGGTTGTAGTTTACTTCCAAACCACTCTCCAATTCTGCGGCTTTTTCTTCTCCTTTTAGTAGAATGTCAGTTAGTCCAAATGGCCAGTTAGCCACTTGTACATACAATTCATTCTCGTTTTGTAGTTGTTCGTCGGAATTTCAGTGAGCAGTCTGGACCATTAATCTGGGATAGATTTGGGTTAGGTCGACAGTTGCGATACTGCTGGTATCTATTTGTCCACCAGTCAATGGGTCAATTACCATATCAAGTGCCAACTGATATTAACCGAGCACAAATATCGATGGATTTTCGACGAACTTACACAAGTTTACCTCTATCTTCGATTAAATTTGTGGAATTACACATGTATATGTGCGAAATTCACAACAGTTCTATGGTCAGCACCAAGAAATCGCAGTTGAAAATTGAAGCGTTCAGACGAAGAATTGCCTCAGTCCATAAATAGATGAAACGAGAAAAACGCGTTCAAAGTTTTCAACCAGCCTGAAATAAATTGTGCAAACTGCTATGACCTAAGTGTATTATGCCAAAGGAGGCCCATACCAGTGCTACTCTGCACCTGAGTTTGGGCTAGAGATGTGCACGGGCCGGGCATGCCGTCAGTGATTTTGGACGAGCCGGGCCGGGCATCATTTTCAGGCCCCCGGGCCGGGCCGGGCCCGATTTTGATGCCCGTTGGGCATGTATAAAGAACAGCATGTTTAGGTTGGGCTGGACTGGGTGAACTGGCGCAGCGAAGCGGTACACCACTATGTCACAGAATTTGAAAAACATAGAGACCGTTATCAGCTGCTGGTCACCGTCTAGTCAGCCTCCGGCGTTTCGCTCACGGTGCCTACCTTGCTCAAGCACCTGAAAATAATAATCCACAAGTGGACTTCAACAAAAAGCCGTTAGTACATTACATCACTCAAAAACCACGGATCATGGATCTGTTGAAACGCGAAAGTGGGTAGTCCGAATATTATTATAGTCGCGTCTTGGCCATGGGTAGTTTACGCTATCCCGTGTGTCACGGCGGCCCCGGCACCCGTGGAAGCGGTGTGTTTGTGGGTTCGAAACCTGTCGAGGCGATGGGAAGTAGTCGACACAAAGCCCAACCCAGGCCATCGAAAGTCAGCAATGGCAACTAGATAAATGGGGACCGAACCTTAGCTGTCTTGCACACACCGACAGTAAAAGGGGAGGGTTGTTGTTAAGGAGACTGCCGGACCTTGTGTCTCTTCCTGCTCTATAGCAGTTGGCTACTCCTAGTCCGAAAGGACAAAATGTTACAACTACAACAACAACATTAGAGGGGATGGTGGTGAGGATGAAGTGACCTCAGGTCGTTCTCAGTTACCATCAGGTAAACTGCTTCATACATATGTCTGCCAAATCAAGCGATAATGTTGTAATTTGTTTTAGCCCACAATAGCTAGAGAGTTGATGGATCTGCTCGACTCCGGTAACAAGATTCGTGCACATCAACCCACAGACGCCTTTCCGGTTGAGCTATTCAGTGGAGAGACGGGCGTCAGTTTGGGATGCTTTGCAGCTGGTGTTCTTTCTTCCACAGCAACCTCTGGTTCCGCATCTTTTAGAATACATTGGGCGCAGAGTACTAGAATGCAATTCAAATACTTCTGAAGCAGCTCGACCATAGTATCCCTATGTGTAATATGGTTATGTAAACAGGTCTGGTTGGAACGCATTGTGCTATCAAATGTCCAATATCAAATATCAAAACCAGCTTAGTCAATCAAAACTTCTTGTCAATCTTTGTGTAATTTTTATCGAGAATCCCTATGATCACAATGTTTTCTTTGTAAATCTGCATTTTGCATTCCGGGAAAACGTTGAATCATTTTCCTTCGATGAATCCATATGTTTGACGAAGTAGTTTCTCTTGAGGTCGGTGTAAATCTTGCATTTAGTGTTAAAAACGCCCCCATCTTGCATTTAGTGATGAAGACCTTCGGGAAGATAAAGTGAATTTCAGGCATCTGAAATAAAGAATACTATATAATTTAATCGGATGTGGTACCTTATGCAAGGCACCATGCACCCCCTATACTCCCCCTGAGTAGGGACACCCACACACCTGTTGAAAATAGTTTTTTATTAGAAAAAAGACGCGTTTGGCAAAAACGGTGTAATTTATTAAGAAGAATAACCATTACGACAAACAAGAGCGATAGGGGAGTAGCTGAGGTTTGCAGTACCATACACCGATTGGTTCGTTCTAAAATATTTACGTTTTTGGAACCGTTTAGAGGAAAAGACCACAAGGAGAAAATAACGAACCTGCAATAAAAGCTATTATAATTTCCAAACAAATAAAATGCATACTAGAGTGCGAACAATATCCAAAAAACCCAGTACCCGAGACCCCAGTAGTATAGGGTCCCAGTACTTTTGGACGCACTTTTTCTTTCTATTTTTCGAAAATGGAAAGAAATATTTTTTCAAAAAGAAAAAGAAAATTTCTACTTTCAAAAAAAAAATTTTTGATATTAAGTGTGGGGGGTGTTAGTGATGTTTTCTTGTTTGGTCGTCGTTGTTGTTGTTGTTGTTGCTTCGGGGAAGAAGGGTGTTTGGTTTGGTTTGGTTTGGTTTGGTTTGGTTTGGTTTGTGTCAGTCTGAAATATTTTTATAAAAGAAAAACAAAACGAAACAAAACAAAAAAATATCAATAACAAAAAAAAAAAGGTGGAGGTGGTACCGGTAGGAGTTGTGAAATAGGGTAGGCTGGCCTCTTCTGCGAGAAATATACCAGTGCCTCAATGACTCTAATACAATAGACGAAACCGAAACGACTCAGCGAGACGCCTACCTAGCCTTTCCTACACACGCTACGAGACCTGCGTCCGTCCGACCAAAGGCCCAGCTACTACAGCTACAGTGTAAAGCGGGCCGCCCAACCACTCCACAGCTCGTCTTTTTCTTTCATCATTAATGAGAGGCAAACAAAATTCAACGGCAAAAGTAGTCACGTGACAGAACAGAACTGGCAGTGAGCATACAACCTGCGCATCGAGCGCAAATTAGCGCACATTAAGAAAGTTCAAATTACCGATTTGACAGGAGTGTAGGAGGCTGAGACAGTGGTGATGGAGGTGGGATTGAGCGGAAGGGTGGTGTTTTGGATAAAGTTCCAATCGTCTATAAGTTAATTGTTGTACAGTACGTACGTAGGTCTAACAATATATTAATTACCGTTGCAAGTCGAGCTGATTTGGAGGTTAGGTTTCATGTTTTTTTGACTGGATATAATGTTAAAACCATTAAAATCCCCACAGGTAAGAGTGATTTCTTCCAAGAATTTTGGCAAAGCGAATAGGGTCATTTTCGACGGAAATGGGTTGGAGCAGGTAGCCGACCGATCCCAAACTTTGCAGTGACAAACGGCGCAAAACCTGTTGGGGTTTCGAGCCATGGGAAACCGGTAGAAGAGAGCAGAGATGGAGAAAACCAACACCAAACACAAACGCACCATTTTTATGACGTCACACAATCGAGGAAACTAGAATTTTTTACATACGTATTTAAATGCGTGCCTCTTACTTTCGTGCATGTACGTACTGTACGTTTAAAAAAACTGTTGCAACGGAAGGTTTTAAAGTAGAGACAAATTAAAAGATTAAAAAATCTGTGTGCGTGTTACCCCTGACTGGAAAGTTCCCTGTTTAACTAGCAGAGTCGCTTGGTTGTAAAAACACAGATAACCAGGGGTCGCTTGGTTGTAAAAACACAGATAACTAGCGGTCGTGACCACCTTTTTGCAAAGAGTTCACTCTCCAGACTGGAGACTTCCATGTTTACATACCCAGGGTCGCTGATTGATAAAACGCACTTAAATACCGATAGTCAGCAAATTTTTTCTACCGGTCATTCTCCTCTACGTATATGGCTACTCATCCAGCAGACCAGACCGCTGATCCGGCGGCCGGAGGAGCGGTATTATGGGAAGATTTAACGGTTGCCGATTTTATGGCAACGGATGGAAAGGACTGGCCTCAACCATTCAAGAATTTTCTTAGCTTCCTTTTTCTTACAGAGAAAGGTTGGTTGTTAGAAATATAGAAAATTTTGTGTGTTTTAAAAATCTTCTTTTATTTTAAGGATGGAAGTATCAGCTCCGCGAGGAAAGACCGGCGACGGCGGCGGCGGCGGCGGCGGTGACTCCTGCGCCTCGGCAGGAAATACCATCGACGGAGGTGGTGTATCCTTGTGGAGGGTACGGGATAACCACCAACCTGTACGCCGACGGAGGCGTTGTAACGACAGGAGGGATGAAGGAGCTGGTAGAAGCTCGGATACGAGGTATGTACTCCCGTATGTCTATCAATTAAACAAAGTGTTCATATATACGTACGTTGTATAGACGACCAACGTCGGCTGTGTGACCACCCGAACTGCATAGCTACGGCGACTGAAGAAATGTTCGGTGGGCTGCCATACTTCGGATGTCATCAAGATGAGTGCATCAAGTGTCCGGGGTGTGGAAGCAGAACCCATCCTCTCTGTCTCTACCTGGAGTTCTTCATGAGGGGAACAATGGAAAGCATCAGCAGAGACCGAACTGATCGTTTCTCGGCGTCTACGATCGGAACAGACATTTTTGACGACGTGAAAGAAAGATGTTACCGGTGTAATCAGTGGTATCCGGGCATTATGTAATCTACGCGTCTTGCGCTATGGCCTTGTTCTTTATTTTCGGTAGGTTTTTTTTTTACCTAGATTTTTACATTCTAATACATACTGTACATAGTCTAATCGTCTGTAGGTGTTTCGTTCGTCTTTGAGCGCAAGTTCCAGTTCAACAGCTTGCTTCAAAGCCAAAACCCGACCACCTCAAAGGCGCCAACAATGACTCAGTCCCATGGTTCGGGTTTGTCAGAGACGGTCGTACACTCGATTGAAGTGTGTGAGCTGGATCCAACTGCTGCCTACGGTTTGGGAAAGCGCACCTTCACTAAACTGGAGGCTGAACTGGCTGTTAACCATTGGGTTAAAGTCTCTGATTATAAGTTTTTAAATAGGTTTTTCATTTTTTATTCTTTTTCTTCTGTTATAGTGTTAAAACTGATCGTAGACACTATGCTGGGGAATCTAAACAGCGATGCTGTGAGCGCTATGTTACCACTCGAACGGTTCTTTGGTTCATTGACAGGACAACCGGAGGAAGAGAAACCGGAACCTGATTTGTCGAGATAAACGAAGTATTCTTGTTTTTTGAGGAGGAGGAGGAGAAGCAAGAACGAAACCAACAAAAACAAGGAAAGAAAAGGAAGGCATCGACTGAAACCCTCATGTGTGATTGACTTATGTAAACAAATGTATATTTCACGACTGCGCTATCAGTACCCAGCCCAGTGATCGTTCTCTGTACAATGAATTTTCGAAATGACAGCCAAGTTTATTATTTACCTGGTTGCGATGATGTCTGTTTGCACAAGGATGGTAGGTGCGCACCATATAGGTTAAATCATTCTATCACGTGCTTTTACTTGATACTGTTTGTTTTTGGTTGCACTTGTATAGCGAACAAAGAGCATTATGTAGGAAGATAGGAAGTACTATGGTTTGATGGTGGTGTGTAATACCAAATTGATTGATTGAAGGCTGCTTTATGTTCCTGAGTAGCGGTTGAAGGCTTTCTTCCAAACAAACCACATTTCGACAAATAAGTCCTTTTGCCTAAAAAACACCGAAAAAAAAACACACCTCACAACCCTGGTCAAGATGTTATAAAAATCTTGCAAAAATTAGTCTTTATGTGCTCCCCGTCAGACATAGCACGCACTCGGTCAACCGTATCACATAGCCATAAAATTACACCTTTCACGGACCAAAAACGTCCACAGACGATTTTGCAACGTGTTTCAGTTTTTAACAGATTTGGACTTGTTACCGTTTTTGTGTAACACGCTATTTTCGGCATGTTTACATAACAAGTAAAAATGGCAACTTGTTTCAGTTCACTCAACCTGTAACACGTGTTTCACTTTGGGTAATTGCTTTTCGGTAACTAGTTACGGGTCTCCATACAGGAACGCTTCCACACAAAAGGATAAGAGTCAATCCCTGATTTGATTGAATCCTTTAACGTCTATTCAAGGTTAAAACTCAAACGTTGGCTGACATTAGTTGGTGCATTAAGAGATGTTCTTGAGTGAACTTTGTGAATGGCAGGCTGACAGTAAAAGCCGAGAATTGGACTTCTAATCCTTGTTGGTCATTAAAGCCTCCTGCGCTGTAACTGCCATTTTACTTGAGTTCAAACTTGAAGAAGCGATAGCACACACCAAGCGGCAGTTTGCAAAACGTCTATAATGAATCACTGAAATAGCCAACGATGAATTATGCATTAGCTATGAAAAAGCTGCAAACCTACGTATGGGCTACCGTCCTTAGATTAAACTACCCTAAAGTATGGACACACACAGTACGTACACACAAACAAACAGAACACATGCAATGCAGTAATGCAGTCTCTATGTATGCAGTGTATGAAGGTGCCAAACAGACAGGACATTCTCTTCAAAGTCTGGTTGAAAGATTAGACTAGAAAATCTGCCCATTTAGGTAACTATTAGAGTAGTTTAAGAATTTTTGGTCGAAATCCTTGAAACTGTTCAAAAAGTTACCAAAAAGCCTTGATTTTCAAGTTCGTGTACCAATGTGCAGCTAATAAGTAGCGCTATAAAAATTAAATGGAAAAAAGACACTGTGGGGGTTCCTTCCAGGATACATTATTTTATTCTGTGTCTTAGGGGCCGTCCATAAACGACGTCGTCCCAGAGGGGGGGAGGGGGGTCGGCTGAAATTCGACGATAGACGACGCACCAGGAGGGAGAGGGGGTTAGCAAAAAACGACGTCGCTTTTTTCGGAATTTTAGGGAACTTTGAATGTATTATTTTCGATTTATGTACATTCTGTCAAAGATTTCTACATTCAGAAAAGCTTCCCAGAGTGGCTGAAGGCATCTATTCAATTCATTGTACAGCATGGCAACAAGAAAAAATGACAGTACTGCATGTACTGCACTTTTATCGGGGGGGGAGGTAAACGGAAAACGACGTCGCCTATGGGGAAGGGGTACCAGAAACGACGCAAGGCGATTTTGGGGGGAGGGGGGGTGGTCCGAAAAATCGGGATTTTGGAACGACGTCGTTTATGGACGGCCCCTTAAATCGCTAAAAAGTGCTAATACGGATTCAAATGCAGCTAAAAACCGATTGATGTTCTGGGTATGTCACTGTGTCTTAATAGCAAAAACACGACAATTTAAAAAAATAATTGAAAAATAATTGAAAAAAATGCATAATAAAACTTTTCCGTGATTCCATAATTTAATTGAAAATATAACTGTAATTCAAAATAATGGAAAACCATTTCAATTTATTTAATTTAATTGAAATTAAAAACTGAGTCCATAATTTAACTGCAATTCAATTGAAATGCTAGACGCTAATGATGAAGTGCTAGACCAAGTCGCTATCATCAAGAATAAGGCTTAGCAACCATTCCGCATCTGTGCAACTTTTAGGGTGCCAGATCTTACGAGCTACTCCATAGGATATAATTTAAAAGTGTTTTTCCTTCTGTTCTGTGCAATTTGACTGCAATTTAGGCTATGGTTGTTACTTACACACGGGACATTCTTTGTTGAATGTCTACAACGCTGCGTTCTACAGCAGTAGTAGTAGGATAAGAGCCGCACTCAGAGCCTCTATGTAAACACACAGCTGGTCGGTAATATTATCTCGTCGCTGTTTAAAATTTTGTGAACCGAAAATTATTAGCGTGCTGACTTCTGAGTTTTAAGGATCAGATACCACATAAGACTTCTTATCAAAAAGTTGACTTGGAGCTTTCTCCAAGCCCCGCCAGGTTTTATCTGTCGCTTCCCAAAAATCGTAATCGACTGACAGTCCAGTCAGTTTTAAGACCGCCAGTTGTCTGCTTCTTCCAAAAGCCCTTATCAAAAGTTGCCTTGGGAATCCCTGTCAGTTTTAAGACGGCCGGCTGTATGACAAGCTCCAACAACTGGCAGACCACAGGTTGGTAGACTAGACTTGTCTCAGGTCTGGGAAGGTAAACTTGTCAGATTTTGTTGACAATTTTTCTCCAGTGAACATGCCTAGGCTTTGCACAAGGAATTACTAAACAACATCAATAGCTCAAGAGACGATGTAGTAGCTGGGCCCAGTGGGAGAGGCGAAGAAAGAGCTGGAAGAAACGGGGAAGAACTGGAAGAGGCAGAGGAAGAGCCAGACCAAATGTCAACACCAGGATAACGAAACCATCATTGCCCCACAATGCCAGCCTAGCTGAGAGGGAGCGTCTCTTCTTGAGAAGTAGAGATGTGATTGGTCTCACAGATAGGTAGAGAGACAGAAAATAAAATTACTCAAGTATAAATTTATCGTCACGCGATATCGCCTGAATCCAGCGCTTCATTCGGATATTTTAAATGCACTTTCCTCTTCATACGCTACATATCACCGAGTACTAAATACCACAACGTGGCCGCGCGTGACACTAAAGTTTGAAGGGCCATGACTTCAAAACTAGAAGAGATCCAAAAAATTTGATGGGCTATTTTGTGTTAAATTTGAAGCTGGATAGCTCGATGCCACCTAAGTGAAACATATGTATTTCTGAACACGTGTTTTTCGGCCTGATCTCTGCAAAAAACTGGTTGTCAAATCAGCAATTACAGTCCGACTCCGACGTCGATAGGTGCAGATGAAAGAGCGTCATTGGTTCTATAAATGTTCCAGATTTGGTGAGGATTACTTTAAAAATGCGCTTACGGCGCCCGGTCAAAGATGGAAGTTGGTAAAAAATCGGCGGACGCGAAAAAGCATGGTTTTTCAACTTTGGGCGCCGATTTCTCCAGAGTGGGTGGGCCCCGAGCCAAACCGACTGGGTTTTGCAATATCCACACTTTAGTTGTTCAGATCAGCGAATAAAAATGGGGGTCAAAAAATTCCATCCGCCGCCCTCATGAGGCAACCTGCCCGACTTTTTTTGCAACGACTCTTATGATTTGGCCGATTTAGTATGTGCCACCACTGTTTGGGTTTCTAAAGATGGACGTGTCTGGGTTGGCTTCTGTTTGCTCGTTGGTGTTTACAGTCAGTGCGTTATCTGTTCCGGGTCAGGACAACGTGTTTTTAGGTCAGACAGAGAGTCGTAAATTATTTTATATACTAGGCATTAAACGAACAGGCCGCTCAAGAGACTCAACTCTGTAATAATAATATTAATGGTAATATTAATAAAAAATAATAATAATAATGATAATATTAATAAAAATAATAATAGTAATCGTACTGATGATGATGATGAGAGAGGCTTAGGTTAAGACTTAATTTATCAATCAAAATACATGTTTAGGGTGTATTCGGCCCAGTACCCGGCCTGCTGAGGCGGGACTGCGTTCTCGAACGTCCAGGAGATGAGCAACGCTACCAAGGCTACATAGCCGACTTCGTGCGTGTTCGGCCAGAGCGGCCTGGTTGGCTTAGACACCGAACGAGGGGGACCGTCGGACAAGATACGCGGCGGGCTGGTAATGGTCCAGCTGTCTAACGCCATAGGACCGTTGGTTATCAGACCAACTCTGCGTCCGGTTCAGAAAGTGCGGAGTGTTCCTGATTTATCTAGCAGCTTCTGTCTACTTTATTCCAGGTGCTAACAAAGATGTTCGCCAACCCCGAGGCGCTCAAGGTCGGAGAGGCCTTGGAAGACGATCTGGATGGAAGCAGAAACTGGCTGGGCGGAGAACTGAGACGCCGGGATATCAGATGGCTCCAACACACTACCAACTCTCAGTTGAAGCGGCAGCGGCGTGGGCGGTGAAGGACTGGTTCCAATACTGGCTAGTCGTTCCAAATCGTTGAAACAAAACGAGAAGTTTTTCGGACCGGTCTTTGGTATGATTTGTAACTTTTTTGTTTTATCTAGATTTTTGATTATTATTTTACAGACAGTTATGAGCTGTTCATCATACGAGAGCTGGCCTAGATGCTCGAAACCGACCGTGTAGCTGTACTGCCATGCTCTATGCAAGCTGATGAAATTTGTTGCACATCAAACAAGGGGTGTTGCGTGCGGTCGCCTTACACGAATATTGTTTTCTGAAAAGTACTGATATGCAAAAAGAAGTTCAAACAGAACCGATGTCTGAGCAAGTTTTCCTCAGAGAACTATTAGAAGATCACCAATTAGTAAATTGATAACGGATCATCAGTTCGACGTTTCAATGCTAATAAAAGACGTTGTTTTTGACCAGTGAGATTTTCATGACAGCTATGCAAACAGCACAGTAAGTTTCAGTTTCAGTTTCAGTTTATTCAGTATCAATCAGTCCAGAAACAGAGGAAGAGTGATACGAGAGAGAGTACCCAGGCGTAGCACTTACAGCTACCCTATTCATTAATATATTGGTTAAAGTCACAGAAACGCAATAAAAATGGCATGGTTATTTTGGCACGAAAACACGATACAGAAGAAGACGCAATCACAGAAGCATCTAGAGCGTTCCAGACGTCTACAACACGGTTACAAAAAGAATGCTTTACAAAATCTACTCGACTGTGATTCATATACAACTTTAAAGGGTATCCGCGTAATGTCACTAAAGGAGCGAAAGAGAAAAAATCGGCAAAAGACACGTCAACAAAACCATGGACAATTGCATATGTAGTAATCAAATCACATCTCAACCGTCTGACCTGTAATGGCTCTAACTCAAACAAATCTAATCGTTCTAGATACGGGCGAGGAGGTAAGCCGCAACGAGCTAGGAGTCTTCTAGTAAAATACCGTTGAACCTTTTCAATCAAATCCACGTCCTTTCTTAAATACGGTGACCACACAGGGGAACAGTATTCCAGCAATGGGCGCACATACGCTTTGTAAGCACGAATAAGAGACAACCGACAGTTCGTAAAAAAGCATCTGAATATCATATTCATGACTCTGTACGCTTTGAGTACTTGTTCGTTGCAATACACAGAAAATTTCAGGTCTGCCGTTACAGTAATTCCGAGATCTCTACATTTTTCCTCGCCAACAAGTGGTGTCCCATTTAACAGATACACGTGTTTAGGATTCTGGGAGCACAAGTACAGTACAATACATCTTGACACTGAAAGTGATAGTTGCCAAGTTGCTGACCAGTCTAAAATACGCTGCAAGGACAGCTGCATGAAGGCTGCCTCACTCGAAGGACAATACAACTTAATGTCATCAGCGTACATTTTACAGAAACCGGAACCATGAACCAAGTCAGGAATGTCGTTAACATACAGTAGAAACAAACATGGACCAAGTATACTACCCTGCGGGGTGCCAGACAGAACATTACGGTATTCAGACTTGGCATTTCCTACCACAACGCATTGAGAGCGACCACGCAGAAAAGCAGAAATCCAGAGCAACAGATCGCCAGCAATGCCATAACCACGCAATTTATGTATTAGTTTGGCGTGGCATACAGAGTCGAATGCTTTCGCGAAATCCAAATAAATGACATCAATAGTCTCAGCACGGTTGACAAATTTTGACCAGTCATTGATACACTCTAGTAGTTGCGTACAGGTAGAATGACGTTTTAAAAAGCCGTGTTGGGCTTTGGTGACTAAATTTCGCTCCACTATAAAGTGTAACAAGACATCATTAATGCACATTTCCATTATCTTGCACGCTATGGACGTTAAAGACACAGGACGATAATTTGCAGGATCAGAAGCGTCACCTTTTTTATAGATAGGCACAATGTACGCTCTAAGCCAGTCTGCGGGCACAGCATGGAGTCGAAAAGACACCTCAAAAATCGAACATAATGGTTGAACAAGAAAATGCGAGAGACGAGCATAAAGCAACGCAGGAATACCATCAGGGGAATTGGTGGTTTTAGGCTTAATCCGCTTGAGCACATTGGTTACTACAGCTTCTGTGAAGGTAACATTAGTACAAGAGACACCAACTGCGACACGACTAGCAAAAGGTGGAGTAACGCCATTGTCCACAGTATAGAAAGACTGGAAAACACGGGACAAAATACCAGCTTTTGTACAATCATCGACAGCGTAGACACCTTCAAACCTTAGTGGAGCAACACCGGATCTATAGTTACGTTTACGGTTGACGTACCTAAACAGAGCATTAGAATCACCAGACGAAAGAATTCTGCGTTCACGCATACAAGCCAACCGCAAAATTGCCTTAGACACGTCACGAGCACACTTCTCATACGCCTCGCGTCCGCCAGGTGCATACATGTAGGAGGGGGGGGTTTTGGGGGGGGGGTTTAGCCCCCCCAGGCCCGATTTTCGGCAAAACCCCCCCCCCAGCCGAATTCTGGGGGGGTTTTTTTCTGAAACCCTATTTTGGGTTACAAACTGCTAAAATTCAGGGTTTCAAGACTTATATACCGTAATTTAGCATTTCAAAAGCCCTAAATAGGGTTCCGGAACCCTATTTAGGGTTTCAGAAACCCAAAGTAATGCCTCCGGAACCCTATTTAGGGTTTCAGAAACCCTAAATAGGGTTCCGAAACTCTGTTTTGGGTACCTGAAAGCCTAAATAGGGTTCCGGAACCCTAATTTGGGTTTCTGAAACCCTAAATAGGGTTCCGGAGCCCTACTTTGGGTTTCTGAAACCCTAAATAGGGTTCCGGAACCCTAATTTGGGTTTCTGAAACCCTAAATAGGGTTCCGGAACCCTAATTTGGGTTTCTGAAACCCTAAATAGGGTTCCGGAACCCTAATTTGGGTTTCACAGAGACTAAACAGGGTTTCTGGAGGCCCAAAGTAGGGTTCCGGAACCCTAATTTGGGTTTCAAAAGCCCTAAATAGGGTTCCGGAGCCCTAATTTGGGTCTCAAAAACCCTAAACAGGGTTTCAGTGCCCTAATTTTTGTTTCAAAATCTCTAAATAGGGTTCCAGATACGCATTTTAGCTCTATTCTGTCGAGTAAAATAGAGCTTTTTTGCATGTTTTAAAGCAAAAACATGTTTTTTGCACGTTTTTAATAAAAAATAGGATTTTCTGCACATTTTAAACCAATAAATAGGGTTTTATAGGGAATTTTTGCACTTCTGACAGGATTTTTACCGGATTTTTAGTCCTCAAAACCCTGTTTTGAGCCCAAAAAAAGGTCGCTAAAACCCACTTTTGGACACCAAAAAAAGGTCGCTGAAACCCCCTTTGGAAATAGTGCTGAAACCCTATTTTGGATCTGGAAAAAACCCCCCCCCCAGCCGAAAACCCAGCTACATGTATGCTCAAAACCCTGTTTTGAGCCCAAAAAAAGGTCGCTAAAACCCACTTTTGGACACCAAAAAAAGGTCGCTGAAACCCCCTTTGGAAATAGTGCTGAAACCCTATTTTGGATCTGGAAAAAACCCCCCCCAGCCGAAAACCCAGCTACATGTATGGCCAGGTGTGACGTCGACGCCACAAACGCAGCTTCTGTTTCTGAAGCCTTCGAACAAAAGCAAGGTGCACAGGTTTGCTGGAAACTACCCTACATGGAACACAACTTTCAATTCCTTGCAACATGACTGCGTGAAAAACACGCCAAAAATCGTCCACAGTATGGCAATTTGAAAACAGCGCAGGCCAGGTTATAGAACTAAGATAAGCGGCAAAGGAGACAAAATCAGTCTTTCTAAAATCAAAAAATCCAATCGATTTGTCTGCAACAACATTGTTTGGCGCACACATTCTAAACAGCACGGACCGATGATCTGATTGAGCGAAGGGGGCGGACACAGATACATCTACCACAGACAGCGGCTCAGATACCAACAACAAGTCTAAGATATTGTCGCCACGTGTAGGAGTATGAACCAACTGAGACAGTCCGTTTTGTACAACAAAGCTGGCAAAAGGGTTATACAGAGCAGTATCTGGATATTCAAAAGTAGCGAAGTTGAAATCAGGAAGGTTAAAATCGCCTACAATGAGCACGGGATGGTTGACGGCACAGAGAGCTGATAATGAGTGGCACAGCGCGTTCATATAAGCAATATCATAACGTGGAGGTCTGTAGGCACAAACCACACGAACGGGAGTAGAACCGATCAAATCTACACAAACAATCTCACCGTCTAGCGCTAACACTCGAGTGACTCTGAATCGGGACCTGACAAAGAGAGCCACACCTCCTCCAGCCGTTGCCCGATCGCGCCGGAAAATTAAGTAATTGCCATTGCCAGCTAACATACCATCAGTAAAAGTATCATCGAACCACGTTTCGGAAATTGCGACAATATCATAAGTCAGAGAGCACAGCAAGTCGTCTAGCTCAACTACAGGGTGTCTCAAAAAAAATGATCACATTTCTTTTTACTGCCATTTCCGTAAATTTTGACCAAATAGGCTGAAATTTGGACCATAGGTGCCAAAAGTCGGGCAATTTTATGTGTTAAAGTTTGGTGCACTAGCCTTGACTCAATCCCGAGAAATTTCAAAAAAAGTTAAATTTGGTAATTTCAATAGTGAAAGGCGGTCACCGAAAAATGGAAACATTTCCTTTTCCTATATCTTTTCTAATTTTTGACGGAATTGGATGAAATTTGGAGTGTAAACGCAGAAGTTCAGGGTAATTCGTGTGTAAAAAGTTGACGCATGAACTCCAACGCTATCGTTAGAGTTTAGGCGATAATGTAATGTAACGTTTTTTCGGTGACCGGCTTTTGGTATTGAAATTACCAAATTTCACTTTTTTTGAAATTTCTCGAGAATTGGTCAAGCCTAGTGCACCAAATTTTAACACATAAAATTGCCCGAGTTTTGGCACCTATGGTCCAAATTTCAGCCTATTTGGTCAAAATTTACGGAAATGGCAGTAAAAAGAAATGTGATCATTTTTTTGAGACACCCTGTAGTTTGTTGCTCAGTCTATTGGCATTAAAATAGATACATTTCAGAACATCAGTACTCTCTCTCTCGCGCCGCTATTGATTAGCAAGTAAAGACGGTACTTTCACTGATTGCGGTGGTGGTTTCCATTGAGTGTCTCGTTTCCAGGAGCCATTCGTGTGCTGCACAAAGCGCCAAATACTGCCGTCCTCCCTGACACTGAAACTCTCGTTCGGACCAGCAGTTTGACGGAGGCAATTCGCGAGCTTCACGCTTTCCGCGCGTTTCAGTCTGATCTCTCTAGGAAGGCTTCGTCGCACACGCAGAGTTTCGTAGCCGCACTCAGAGAGGGCAGCTTTGGCTTTGTCAAAAGAACCCTTAAAAGAGAAAGCGTCCACGTCAGACAGAAAGGTCAACTTAACAAGCCGACTGAAGCTGTCCGAAGGTCTGCCCAGTCGTTCAGCTTTGCACAGGGAGCTGCACTGAATGTTGCTGTCAGTACACAAAGTCTTGACCCGATCCAGAAGGAGCTGCACCGTTTCACCCTCACGCTCTGGCAAACGAGACAAAACCAGTTGCCTCTTCTGTTGGGCAGAGTCAATAGCAGACCGGCATGACTGTTCCACCGCCTTGGCTGACGGTACTGTTGTTTGCTATTGGGTTTTCCGTTTGTGTATGTGTATGTGTATGTGTATACACATTTACCTTCAAATGTGTATGGTAATTTGTGTATACACATTCAACAAAACAATGTATATTTTTGTGTATATTTGTGTATGTGTATTGTACTGAAAATGCAATTTTTTTGGTATATTTTGAGCCAGAAATGCTAAGAAAATCAAATCTCTCAATGTCTGTTGCTTTAAACCTTGGATAGCTTTGAAATCGAGTTACTTAGGTAATTTGAAGGCTTTATCAGGATCTCTACCGTTTATTACTGCAGCAAAAACATCGAAATTTTACGATTCTGTTCGAAACTTTATCAACTTTTCCTGATAAAATACACATACACAAAAATACACATTTCGAGTAGTGTTTGTGTATGGTAATGTGTATCTGAATTTTCAATGTGTATGTGTATGTGTATACACATTCAAAAAACAATGTGTATTTTTGTGTATGGTAAATGTGTATGTGTATACACAAACAACAGTAGCTGACGGCATTTGGTCGAATAAGGTGTTCACTTTTGCTTGCAGGGACAGAATCAAATTTGTTGTAGAAGCAAGCTTAGCAGACAGATCCGAAGTTGGGTCGGTGCAGGGACCGACCACTGGAGGGTTAGAGCAATGGCCAGCACAGTACAACCGCCAGCCGCTACTGACAAGAGAGTTCACTTGCAGCATTAGTTCAGATTTGTCCATAGCAGAGACAGCAGAGGAAGGAAGCACGTGCGGCAGACAAAACCGGTTTTTGCAGCCAGGCGCCGAGCATCCAGCACAGTTGTTGTCTGGCAGGACAGAGCTGCATGACGGACTAGCACACACAGACGGTTTCTTCTTAGGCGGCATCTTTTCCTCCCTTCTTCTCTCCCTTCTCTTCCTTCTGTCCGAGTGTTGATAGGAGTCTGATCGCGTAGGGCTGTCTTCAGGTCGATCCCCCGTCACATCGAATTAAAGCCGTGTTGATAAAATGCACTGCGGCGTGTTGGCACGATGCAATTTTATAAAGCAGCCTCCCTGGGACACGATGACACACCAGCGTTACATTTGGATTTGAACTCAAGGTATTGGGTAAAAGTAAGTTTTATAGTTTTAGATAATAGATGTGTTAACCATCTAATGCCTCAGTTATAATAGGTCTTTGTCTGTGGAACACAGACTGGTAAATCGGAATTCGAGATGGCAGCGGAAAAGTTGACTGCATAATTACAGATAACAAAGATTCAGGTGTAAAGACCGAGGACGAAACCGCAAAGGATATTTTTGATCGTTCTGTTACCTATTTGCCAGACCAACAACGCTACCAAGTTACTTATCCTATGCGGTTTCAGGTGGTCGATTTGCAAGACAATTACTACTTAGCCTTGCAAACATGTTTATTGACGTTTCATGTTACCACCTCCTTGAGCCAGTCAGGCTGTCTAGTACCAGGCTGCTCCTCTGGGATCCAGACCAAGTGCTCCGAGAAAGCACAATCTAAATAAATAGATACTGTAAAATGACATGAAAATAAAAGAAAAAACTTGCCTTGTTCTTCCTGTTCGCGCTGTTGCACGCGAACAGGGTCTTCGTGGAGCACTTTCCGCCGCGCTCCGGCCGCTCTCTCACTGGTGGTCGCGGGTCCCGGATTAAGTTCGAACTCTGACCGACAAGGGCGTGCAAACCTATGTAGTGTGCATAAAACTACTGTACCAATGTAACAACCAGGTCTCTGCTCCTCTGGGTTCGTTCGCTCGTTCGCTTTGTCGTTCGTTCGCTCGAAGCCGCCTAAATTGGTGTCGGAAAGTGACACATTCCAAAATGTATCTTTAGTAGAATTGTTACCCGGGCGAGTGAGTAAAATTAACGCTTGTTAATAATAGATTTCAAAACTGTATCTTATCTTACTAGCGATGGTAGTGGGCTTCGTTTTCCCTTGTGTAGGGAAAGGGCCACTCCATCTTTTCGCTGGCTTCGTTTATAAGGTATCGGCCCATGGGCATCGTCCCCATCGCTTTTCGCGTACCAAGCGACAGGAACAAATCTGCCCCGGAGCTTTCTCGCGAATGAATACGGATAGATCCAAGCCAACACTACTGCCGCGCTGGCTAGATCGCTCGCCTCGGTACCTTCAAAAGAGAAATATTTGCACTGAGCTCAGAATAAATACAGTTGATAATTGTCAACTCACTCTCGGTACTGCTCGATCAGCAATCGGAGCAGCCTTTCTAGATGGCATAGGCCGTTATCGCAATGAGCGCAGCAGCCTCATCGGACTGGCCCTGCGGTCGAGCAGCTGATCTTATGGTCGCCCTGTGCTGGCGACCAATCCGGATGGCATAATCGCGGGAGAAGAGCAGATCACCAGCAACAATAACCTAAAATCAACAAATCAAATCGCATTCTCACAACAGTTTTGATTCAACCAACTACTACTTCGCAATACCATCGCACAATAGAAAGTTTCTTCAAATTCTTTTCGCTAATGCGATATAGAATGATAAATTTAGAAAGATTTTTTCCTTTAAATATTGTATGCGATTATACTGCCACCTGTTGCGCAAAAGTTGAAACCATGAAACAGCCGCATCACGATTACAAAACCTACATCAAATCTGAAACAAACTGAATTTCATACCTGAGACGACCTTTAAGTAGCGCTGATTGGGGTTAGGCCCTGCGCGTAGGCGATATTTTCCGGCCTCAAATCAAGCACATCGCGCAAAAATGTGGCTCCGTTCACACTGCCTGTCAACAAACTATTGATATCATTACAATCGGGCCGCAACGTAAAATCCAGTTTTATAAGACATTATTCTTTATTCAGCAGCCTTGATTCGCTCCAGCGGAACGTCGGTTTTGCTGAGAGCGGACAAAAATATGTGAAACAACTTACCGAACTTCGTAGTAGTTCATCGCAGAGTAGAAGAAAAAATTTGCTTTGCTGAAGAGGAAAAAATCAGTAGAAATAATCTTTATCGGAAGCTGTTCCTTTCATTGTCAGGAAACCCAATTTTTCACCTTCATTTTTTGGGACCTGTCAATGCAGATTTTCTGACTTCAAGGGTTCCAACAATTTTGGATGCAGTAGTAAACCGAGCACCCTCTGAACACAACCATTCCAGCACTGAACCGCCTTTACTGCTTTGCTTGCTGTCTGATAAAATGTCCCAGTTTTACTACCTTGAGCCGTTTACCGTGCTTGTTCCAGTAAGCCGCTGCGGTTTATATATTTCGGAGCCTTGGGGTGGCTTATTAGAGGGCGCGGCTTATTTTATTTCACCTTGATTTTGGGTACCAAAAAAATGCCAAAAACCGCAGGTTTGGGGTAATATTTTCACAAAAACTTCTGTAAAAACGGTGAAAAATTTAGTCTTCTTGTAGTTTTATGGTTCATTAATGCCTACAAGGCTGTTTGACAGTAGGATTAGCTCTGGCTGACTGGTTTTTCATGTGACAAGCTGCTTTCTAATAAGCCGTGCGCGGTTATTTCAAACTTTCTGTGACACGTGGCTTATTGGACTAGTTGGCTGGTTGGAATAAACACGGTATTTGTTCTAACTGCGTATGCTTATCGTCAAAGGACTGTCTCCCTATTTTCAAAAGTCAATGTTGTTCCGGAAGACGTTTGAGAGCGACGCGAAGGTATAAAAATGCGCATCTGTTTTTCGAGTTTTGCACATGTAGCATGTGTAATTTCATTATGTAAGCATCACAAGCTTTTCACTACATAAATCAGTCTCTGCAATGTATGTCGGTCAAATATTCGAAATTTCAACGGTGCAAGAAATCTACATAGAAGGGCTGGATATTTCTACAAAACGAATTAGAAAAATTGCAATTACAAAAAGCTTTCAAATGCAGGCTGAACCCAGTTTTTGAATTCAATAATATTTAGATTCCTGCAAAACTTCTATTGTTTCTTCCTTTGTTCCGTTAACTTATGCTCTGCAATGGCAGTTACAATGTTCTGTAGGTTGTGGAATGTTTCACCAAGTACAGGGTGCGTCAAAAAAAACAACCCAGCAGATTTTTTGCTGTAGCAACCGCAAATCTCATTCGATTTGAATGAATCCTGCTTTAAATGAAAGATAAATAAATTCTTGAAAGTTTGGTGAAGCTTTTATTAAGATATGATGCTTGGTTCCTGAGATATTTGCACTCAAATTCAAAACAGATTTTGGCTATGAACAACAGAGATTAAAACAACCCAGCAGATTTTTTACTGTAGCAGCCGCAAATCCCAACCGATTTCAGTGAGTCCTATTTTATATGAAAGATAAATTAATTCTTGAAAGTTTGGTGAAGCTTTTATTAAGATATGATGCTTGGTTCCTGAGATATTTGCACTCAAAGTCAAAACAGATTTTGGCTATGAACAAGAGCGATTTTTATTATTCTGTTGCACTTCATAATAAAACCGATTCCTACTGCTCAGGGCTAACGTAACGAGGTTTTTCTGGTGCCACACATGCTTGGTTACTTCATTTGTAAAAGTCTTGTTCCCCTCAGCAGTAGGAATCCGTTTTGTTGTGAAGTGCAACAGAATCGCTCTTGTTCACTGCCAAAATCTCTGTTTTGAGTTTGAGTGGAAAATATCTCAGGAACTAAGCATCATATCTTAATAGGGCCTTCACCAGTCTTTCAAGAATTTATTTATCTTTCATTTAAAGCAGGATTCATTCAAATCGGTTGAGATTTGCGGTTGCTACAGCAAAAACTCTGCTGGGTTGTTTTTTTTTGACACACCCTGTAAATAGCAACAAGTGTTACACAGAGTTAGTGCCAAATTCACTAACCTTCACTGTAAATTAATGGTTTTCATCTTTCGATCTCACATATCTTCAAATTTCTCAACTGTTTCCTTCTAACCAGTAAACCATCGCATACATAGAAAATTGGCAAATGTCTATAACAAATCGGTTCTTCTTCTTGGTCGAATTACAAACACTGTCCAACTGTCCCGATGCGCTCTGAGAAATATCGTTGATGCCACAAAAGAGGACTACCAGCTCGACGGACTCCTTGACCTTGTAGAGCCTCCTGTAGAATACGTTTGGCAGTAAAACCACCAAACGCTTCGAACTGGATCCAGCGCGTCTTACCCAGCTTGGAGACTCGGTTAACATTGTAGTCACCAATCATTACGTGCACACTGGTTAGCTGGTAGTACGGGGCGACGGACTTTCCAGTGTTTGCTCCTGCTGCGACTACGCTGTCCATCGCGCCCCGTTCGAGCAGCCGTCTGTCTAAATGAGTCCGGGCACTAGAGCCTATCCACCGTAATCCCAAGCCGCCGCCACCACCGCGCATTGGGAGCACTGAACGGACAGGTCCCCGGTTTGTCCACCGTATGACCGGGTTTCAAGCACAGCTGGCACACTAGAACACAAGCATACAGTACTAGTATTTAGATGGGTGCCGCAAGTTCGGTGTCGGCCGGTTTTGGTGTGTGTCCCGAAATTTGGCATTTTTTGGCCCTGTTTCGTAATTGTCCTCATTCAGAATCAGTCTATCTCCAACTGTATGTATGTATGAACGTTTATTCCAATGCAAGTGGGTTTTTTCCTGTTTTTTTTTGGTTTTTTTTCAAAAAATTATTTTCCTAGATCACAGAAAAAAATTTTTAACAATCGCTTTTTATTGCAGAAGTCATCGAAATAGCGTCAGTTTTATTACAAAATGCACTACTTTCATCGTTTAGAGTAAATATTTGATTTAAAAAAAAAATTCAACAATAAAAGTTGCCTGAAAATTAGAGATCTGCACGGGCCGGGCCTGGTCACCCTACAGAGGATTTTTAGAGGATTTCAGCCGGGCCGAGCCACAAAAATTGCATTTTCATAAGGGCAGGGCCGGGCCGTCAAAAAGGCGCCCCGTGCAGGTCTCTACTGAAAATGGTACCGGTATTTTTTTGCCAAAAACAGCTGTTTAAGCAACCTACATTTTGCCGTGTATTGTGTACAGTTGTTCAAATCTTTGGTGCTCTATCTAACAAAATCCAGCATACATCTCTGCAGAGACCATACCATGACGCGACTGTGTTTACATGCACACCTACCTAAAAGCGCTACAGTATGCATACTATCTATCATCTCTAAGGATCCACCTCACCTTAGTTGCAGCGGTTCCTTGAGGGATGTTCTCGGTCCAACATCTTACAACTTGAATGATTTTGGCCAGTGACAAGCGATTTGAGTTTTTTTTGGGGTCGAGAAGGAGAAGAACTCTGACCCAGCAAGTTGAATTTCGATACCAGCAAGTTGAACTGCTGCAGATACTCAAGCAGAAGGTATTCATCGTTGACTATCGCAAAGAAACGTTCATCAGACAAGTTACGGCAGGCCGTTTGAAACATTATTATGTGACAAAGTAACTGGGTGGCAAGAAGCAACATTGCCTTTGCTTTTCGGCCGGGTCAATAAACCGGTTCTGCAGCTATCACGCCACTGCTAAGCGGCCAGTTGCCCATTGATTCTCTGTCAAGGCCTTACGCCTTACCCTGTTTAAACTACGAGCGCTTGGTCTGCAGGCGGCCGGCCGCTAATTAATTACTGCACGCGCGCGCCGTGCTGCGGCCGGCCGGTGGCCATGAGCTGTGGGAATACCCCATTCCTCTGAGCGCAGCAAGAAGTCCAGATTCCGTCAAGTGGTGAAAATCAGAACTCGGTTTTGTGGAGCTCTGTTCTGATCAGTGATTGAATCGAACAGAAGGAATGACACAACTGGAAGCAGGGATGGGATCGGTATAAAATACCAGTAGTAAGCCGCGGCTGGCTGGGGGGGGCAGTGACGTAATCGGAGATTACGTCATTGCCCCACCCAGTGATCTCAAGACGGACCTCTGACAGAGGTCTGTCTTAAGATGCCGCCTTACTACGTCACTGCCCCCCTCAGAAATTGGGCTTGATTTTGGCGGGAAATTCAAATTGCCCCCCTCAGAATTTTGCCAGGAAAATTGTCAGATTTTAGCACACCCCGGCCAGATGACGTCACTGCCCCCCTCAGAATTTGTGGGAGAAAGAACGTACTTACCGATTTCAGCTGACCCAACGAAATCACCGGTCAGACGCGAGACTAGTTCGGTTTCAAATAGCACAAACCAGACCTCACGTCCTTCTGGTGGCCCTGAAGAGGGCCGTTGGGTTGGTTTCTTGAATGTGTTGCTGTTTCAGGACAAAACGTCGAAGAGCGGTCGGAGAGCGCGTTCTACGTACTCGAGTTCTTCTGCTCGGCGCACTGCAGCGCGTAAGAAGCCAAGCGGACCGACGGTGTTCATTTTTTTGTACGTTTTCGTTTTTCTAAACTTTTGCAGTCTCTTTGCCATTTTCAGGAAAACTTCCTTATCTGCAGCCTTCAGGTCGAAATGCCAAAACACGTAAACGTGGGCAGACACACTTTCTAACTTTTCGGCACAGATACGTCGCGACTGAACACGTACAAGCTGCTCGACCAAACGAATCGCAAAATTTTCGCACATGATCGAACTGTGAATTGGCTACTGCTGTCGTGTCTTATATAGGGAGTTTGTCTTAATACCAAGCCGGTATTAAGATTGATGACTCATGCGTAAGTTTGCCTGCAGACCAGGTTTGTTGCAGATGAAGTTTGCCTGAAGACGAAGTTGTTGAATTACGTCATTACAGTAGTTCACTACTACTGTAGTATCTCTGTTTCAGGTTTTGTGTAGACACCGCGAAGGAGTATCGGTCGCTCCCCCCACCACGACCGCCGGGTTTGCTTGTGTGTGTGTGTATGCAGTAATGTATGGGGGTTTACTGTACATCTGAAAAATGTTCTGTCCTTTCTTCGGTCAGCTTTCTTCTGTTTTTTGGGTCGGACACTTCAATGTATCGAGTCCAGCCTGTACATCTGAAAATATGTGTGTGTTCTGACTCAAACATTTCAGTGTCTCGAGTCCTGTCTGTACATAAAAGGTAAGTTTGTAAACTCAACTGCCGTCTTCAGGGCCAACGGAGGAATCGTCTGAAAGTTTGGAAACGAACACAAAACATGCAAATAATAAAAGATTTACTTACCCAAAAAGCATCTGAAAGTTTGGAAACGAACACAAAACATGCAAATAATAAAAGATTTACTTACCCAAAAAGCATCTGAAAGTTTGGAAACGAGCACAAAACATACAAATAATAAAAGATTTACTTACCCAAAAAGCATCTGAAAGTTAGGAAACGAACACAAAACATGCAAATAATAAAAGATTTACTTACCCAAAAATATCTTGGCATATACAGTAGTGTTAGACCACCGTAGGAATAGTAGGCTCACTTAGTTTCAAATCACATAAGTAAGACCAGCCATTCCTTCGGTGGCCCTGAAGAGGGCCGTTGGGTTGGTTTATTAGGAAAAAAAACGCTGACTTCGGGTAGTGCACAGGCAGCTTACCGTCGAACACGCACCGCACGAAGCATGGCGTTGTGAGCTGCTGTGGCCACAAATACCTCATCAGCAACAGCTCGCTGTATGCCCCGAGCGATTGGAAAGGCGGTGACCACGTACAAGGCACCGTTGTCTCGCTTGCCGAGCACAACGCGAACGGACTTGGTAGGTTGACCGGAACCCAGCCAACCCACCTCCTCCGGCCACAATGCCTCCACCATGATGGTGTCCGTGGAGAACGACGGCAGGCCGTACTTAAGCGTACCGACAACTGCGTCCTTCACCGCCAAACCAAAAGCGCTCTTGCCACACACAGCACCCTGATGTTGAGAGGTGGCGTGGCCCAAGCACAACTCAACAACACCGTACGCCGACTTGAAGTAAGCAACCATCGGAAATCAGCCCCAATAGAAATGACTAGTCTGCCTCGCCTTCCCCCTTTTATTGCGCAACATGGCGCCCACCGTTTGAATCCTCCAATCAGCTACCAGCCAAAAACTTTGAGCGCGCTACAGGCCTCCTCATGCTTGGGAACATCCGGCCAGGCAGCCCAAAAGTAGGCCAACGCTGTGGCACTGCGTACCAGCCGCACCTCTACTTTGAACATCCAGGCAGGTAGGCCAAAATTGGCCCGCAGCCAGCTGGCGCATGATGTCACCGCTGCTTGCCCCTACACGTTCGCCTGCAGACGAACTAGAGGTGTATAAAACACACTCGCTAAGCATCTAACGCATTTACTACCGCCATGTCTTTTGAAGATTGTGACTTTAGTTTTTTAGCTTCGTTCTTTGCCCCTGCACCTGCCGTTGCGCTGCCAGACGAGTTGTTGTTGATCAATGATGAGAACGAGCCGCCCCGTCAACTGGTCGAGCTGCAACCACCTCCTCCCCAGTCTCCGCTCGTTCAGCCTGTTGTTGAGGCGTTGCAGGAAGAAGAAGAGTCAGCCGAGCCGAAAAAGAAGACCATCAGATACACGGCGCAGGACGTGCTCGGCAAACAGACTCTACATACGCTGCTGCAGTACGTGCAGGAGAGACCACTAGAAGAGCGCAAGGCGCCCATTCCTTTCGAGGTGTTCGAGCGGGCCGTGGCCCGTTACTGTTGCGTGCGAGAGGCCTTTCTGGTGGCTAAGGCGCCGACGGTGGGCAACGGAAAGAAGAGTGCGTCGTACAAAGAGGTGACGGAGGAGGAAATCGAGGCGGCGGCGGTCAGGTTGGGCGGTGAGTGCTGGGCAGTGGAGCTGCGAGAGGAGGCGCGCAAGAAGAAGACCAGGAAGAGGAAGCTCTGAGGAGCCCTCTATAAAAACCAACCCAACAGCCCTCTTCAGGGCTACCAGGCGGATTTTGGGTCTCATTTCTGACTTAACTAGGAGTGAGTCCATTATCTGTTTGGTAATTGTTGGGAGCACCGGTTGTGGTAAGTATCTGTTTATCTCTTCTGCTCTGGTGAGGAGCTACTTTTTATCTGTTTGTATTTCTTATTTCAGCAGCTACTGTTATTTTGGTCAAAACTGTCCGGTGTTTACCCAATTTCTCAAGGTAAAACTAAAATTCCTTTCACTATAAAAGCAGCAGTTTTAGAAAAAATCAGTCATTGTACGTTTTTGTCTGGTCGGGAATGGCGGCGCAAGATTTGTTTGTCGATCTTATGCTGAGTGACGAGGAGGAGGAAAAAACAGCCAAACTTGACGATAGTAAAGAGCAAAAAATCGAATTGAGTGCTATGAAGGAAAAAACCGAGTTTACAGGAAAGAAGGACGGCAAAGTGCTTAAGAAGCCGATGTGTGGCAAGCGCACTAAGAAGCGGGTGTTTCACGTGCCGCGCAAAGATGGACACTGTTGCGTGATCAAAATTTTCCTGTAGTAAGTATAATAAATTTTATTCTGTACACAGTGGCGCGCAGGCCATATCATTTTTTGAATAGACATTCGGCGTATACGTTTCGTATCTTGGCGTTCACCTCGACGCAGCTGTCACACAGCGGGAATTGCACGATCAGTTTTCCGTCCAGCTTCAGAGTCGGCATGGTTCTGGAAAGTTTGAAACACGGTTCGCACATGTAGGCTGAATAGGAAAGAAGAGGGTGTATTACTTTGAGCGATTCCAACGAAGCCGGTGCAGACAGCGTCGGTTTTGGTAGAGGTATCAGCTTTGTTTCTCTGCGCGGTTCCTCGGGGCGTTGCAGTTTCGGCAGAGGCGGTTGATCCCAGCGGGTTTTTCTCGGCGTCTGAGGCGTTGGAGGGGGTCGTTTAGCCATCTCACCATCGACGTGTTGTGGAGGGTTGGCCAGCAGAGCCTGGCGTTCGGCGATTCGTTTCTTCACCAGTTCCAGGTCCAGCGGCGGCTCCCATCGGCGGCGGTGCGCAATGCCCCTCAAGTGATTGACCAGGTTGCCGCGAGCGTTGAAGGTCCGGTTGCAGGGTTTGCAGTACCGGTTGTCGTAGTCCTCCATCGTCATTCCATCGCGATCCAAGAGCTGTTGCAGAGACAAACGAGCCGCCATCTCACACCAGTACACAGTGAACAATGAACAGAAGCTGAAAAATTCGGCTATAAGTAACTTTTAGTAGCTCATCTGCATACGAACTCTGATGACGTCATCAATCTTAAGGCAAACTTGGTCTTCAGGTGAACTTGGTATGCATACGAACTCGCTATAAAGGGGGCCGAAGTGGGAGCAAACTCATTCCTACGGGATTGCTTGT
>JASANB010005984.1:0-75763 GCA_030248155.1 Sabatieria punctata | reverse complement strand
TTTTCAGCTAAAACTCGTCAAACATCGCTAATTTGGGCTGAAATGCAGCTAAAAAGTGCTGTTTTGCTAAAAATTACTTGCCAGAAAGGCCGCGTCGTTGGCTCAGTGGGTAGCTCGCTGCCTCTGAGTCACGGCGGCCCCTGCATCCCCAGCGGTTGTAGTGGTTCATTCTCTCGGCGTGGCAAGTTTCTTGCTGCAAAGAGTTGGTCGTCGGCACAACGCTCCACCCAGGCCACCGAAAGCTGGTTACAGCGAGTAGGTAAAATGGGAACCAACTGGATCTGCCGTTGCACCGAAGCCGCTCCACAAAGCATGCCGCGTTGGGAAGAAGATCTACGATGTCAGAAGCTGTCTGAGAAACCAACTATGCCGCGAGCCCTCTGGCATATGGGGCACCGGCGGCCGTCGGGAGCTGTCAGCATCATGGCATCGGCACGCCGGCCGCCCTCCTGGTGACCGGCACCCAGCAGCATGGCTAGGAGTGGCTGGCAGTGAAAGAAGGGCAACGTCCGAGATGACGAATCACGGGGAAGCGAAATGGACTTCGAGTCTGATCGCAGGCCGTAAGGCCCCCCGCACATCGGATCGGATCGGAGTTACTTGCCAGAAATCGGAGGGGGTCGGATAAATCGTCTCGGCGGGGGGATGTCCCCATCCGTGGGGTTCTGGCCTAAGTCGGGTGGGGGCAGACCCCAGACACCCTGTTGCATGTATGTGAGCTACATTGTACTTACTTTATCTACATCCACCCACTTTTCCAATCAGTGACAATAAACGCCTAAACTTAGATAAATGATAAGGAAGGTCCAAAACTATTTGTTTTGTCTTCATATTTCTATATTTGCATTGTTCCTGTCCTGTCCTGATATGCAGCTTTTTGATAAACTAAACGGTCATATTTCGAAATTTTTGCAGAAAATTATGAGAAATACTGGTATTTTGTGAATATTCTGAACCTAACAGGTCTACAGAGCTAATACTAATCGGTTTAAATGCATTAATGGCCTTATTTCTACTAGTTTATTTTAACTAACTTCATAACTAAGTAACTCGATAATATTTCGCTAACTTACTAAGCTCGAAGAGCGAATTTAGTTACTAACTTTTACTTACTAAATTCAAATTTGAAAAGGTGTAACTAACTTTTACTAACTAAATTCAGAAAATTTTCGTTCCGCACAACACTGGTCAGTATGCTGTATGTACAACACTGGAAGTTTCCGCCCCACCACTACAGTGGGAAAATATCGAAATTTTTAAAACATATTAATATAACTATACATATATGTTTTTCGTCAATCAAACATATAAATAACACATATAGTTATATGCTTCTTAAAATTGAATATGCACATATTTTTAAACATAAAACATATTTGTGTAAAAGTCGCTTATTCATTTATATTTTGTCTTAATTTTCGATAATTCAAACGTGAGATTCTGAATTTCCTGTTTAAAACGGTTTGCAACAATTTAGATAGCATACTCAGATTCAATAAGTTTAAGTGAAAGTCAGATTTTGGAAAAGTTTACTGTCAAACAGCGACCAAAAGTCTTGAAATCATGAATTCCTATAGCAAAAATATGTATATGTTTCCAGAAACATATTGGGCTCAAAACATATAAATACAAAACATATTTGACATGCAAACATATTGAGAAACATAAACATATATGTTTTCCCAAAAACAAACATATTTATGTTTTAAAACATATACATAAAACATATATGTTTCCCACAGTACCCACCACACGATGTCTAAGAATCTTTATAGACCGAAAATGACCAACAAACCCCCGTGAAGCGCAAACGCGCTTCCCCTGATATGTTTCCCACAGTAGCTGTATGTACAACACTGGAAGTTTCTCAAAAGAGTGATGCTTCCTTAATTTCTGTAAACAAATCTTACAAAAGGACAAAGCTTGAACAAAGATGGTAGTGTCTGCAAATCTGTCGTCAGTAAATCAGAGTCTCAGTGAAAAGCAGCAAACTCAACTGTTCTAAAAATTCTGCGTTTACGTAGTGCAAGGAATTGTTCTGAGTGTTTGCAATTTACTCATTCGTTTTGCCATCGTGACTTATCTTCTACCAGCGAATAGACATTGGCTCTTATCGCTGTCCGCCTCCATTAAACATTGCTAACACATTTGACAGGTCGAAAACGACAAGTGCCAACTAGTTTTCGACAGGCTTTTGATCACAACAATTCAGCGCCTAATTCCTCAGAACCGGTCCGGGCCTTTCAGAACGGCAGAGTCTATCAATTTTCTGAGTTCTAAACACTTTTACTCTAGTTTCTGTTTCTTCCTGCCACACACCAGACTACAAGTAAACTTCAGGCACTTGAGTGATACCCAAATACTAATTAACAGTACGGAAAACAGAAACAGCAGCACGTCTACCATGAAATATTCGACTAAACCCATATTTCTGGATTCCGGTTTCAGGGAATCTAGAGTCTTGAATTCTGCCAGGAACTTTATCCAGCCAAGAAATAGATCATGGGACTTGAACGGCTGATTTTGCATCATTTTTGACAGTCGTTTCGCGTTGTCCATGTAGCTAAAATTCAGGGTACGTTTTTACTGTTTCTTAAAATCTGCCGGTGCATCTATTTTGACTTGCAGATAGAGTGCGAATAAAGCTAGAAAAATCTCAATACTTTGCACAGCAATTGCTAAGCTGAGCCAAAAATCGTGTTTCACCAAACGGGCAAAGCAAAGTGTTCCGTATGTTAAATGGTTCTTTACTTTACTGCCAAATGGTTCTTTACTACAGTAGTTTTTTACTTACGTCTGATTACTCAGCAGCGAATCCAGCGCATCGAAAACTGATTGTTCACTTTTGAGCAGCGTTTTCGCTAGCACAATTCCAACATCTAGTCGTTGAATTCTCTTTGAATTAGCAATTTGGTCATAGAAGAACGGTACCGCCAGTACGGGCACCCCAACATAGGTAGCTTCCAGCAAACTGTTGTAACCTCCATGTGTGATGAAGGCTTTGACTTTTGGACTGGCTAGAATTAATTTAAAGCGTTCCATCTTGGTTTCGCCTTCATTCTGTTAGTATGACCACTGTTTACCTAGAAGATCTCTTTGAGGCATCCAATCAACTACTTTTACATTCTTTGGTTGGTTTGGCAGTTCACCCTCCATTCGACAAATAAATGTGTGCTGCGGAAATTTAGAGAATGTGTTTAAAATCGATGTCTAAAATATTATACAGGTTTAATAGTTTACGATAGATTTGAATTGTCCCGCTTATTCTATCTATACCTTGATGTCGATAGGCATTTTGGAGGTATCCACCATCGATCCAAACGAAAGTAAAACAATTCCTTGCGGCAAACTGTTATTAACTACTTTCTGCCATTCTATGTCCAGCGATCTTTCCTGATACGATTCCATCGTCAAACCACCAACATAAATAATGTTGTGAAGCGTCGGCCGCGGAAAATCGAAAAACGGATCGCTTAGTATGAATGTCAAGTGAACTTCCTTCATCAAGTCATCAATATGTGGAAATTCGGCTCCATAGTGTTTACGGAAATAAGTGGTCATACAGTTTGAGTGATAAAAATCGAAGGCGTAATGAGCCGCTACCTTAATCAGATTTTCGGTTCTGGCCAGAAAGTTCATTTTATCGGTCTCTGCCACTGCAGTTGTGGGTATGTAGGAGGCAGGGGCCGGAACGCCAAGATACCAAGGCAAAGGCTCGATCATGAAGAACACGGAAAACATTGCAGTTGACTTTATGCCCAGAATATGGGCTACTCCAGCCATACAAGGATCCATCATGTAAAACAACATTATATCAAAATTCTGACTTTTTAGTGCGTCCATATCTGTCTGGCTGGTCACAAGCTTTTCGCAGCCCTTAGCGAACTAAAACGGAACACTAATTAGATCAACTTCTAGCCGGTGGGAGGTACAGTTGTCTGTCTATATACATATTCATATACATTTGAACCTACTTTGCAATTGCAGTATATATACAGTGTGTGCCAAAAAAAAACAACCCAGCAGATTTTTTGCTGTAGCAACCGCAAATCGCAACCGATTTGAATGAATCCTTTTTTAAATGAAAGATAAATAAATTCTTGAAAGACTGATGTAATGTTTATTAAGATAGCCTGCTTAGTTATAGTTCCTGAGATATTTGCCCTCAAAGTCAAAACAGAGATTTTGGCAATTAACAAGAGTGATAAAGAACAACCCAACAGATTTTTTTACTTTTACAACCATGAATCTGAACCGATTTAAATGAATCCTGTTTTGAATGAAAGACTGATAAATTCTTCAAAGATTGGTGCAATTTTTATTGAGATTCACAGTTTTTGAGATATTTGCCCTCTAAGTCAAAACAGATTTTGGCAAAGAACATTCCATTGCATTTCATAATAAAGCAGATTCCTACTGCTGGGGCTAATGATACTTTAGTGTTGAAGTAAACCGAGTTTCTGTGTCACCAGTAAATCCTCCAATAGCCCTTAGCAGTAGCAGGAATCCGTTTTATTAAGAAGTGCAGAATAATATAAAATCCCTCTTGTTCACTGCCACAACCACTGTCTGGATTTTGAGAGCCAATATCTTAGGAACTAAACAGAGTACATTAATGAATATTTCAGCAATCTTTTAAGGATTTATTTATATATCATTTATAAAAGGATTCATTCAAATCGGTTGAGATTTGCGGTTGCTACAGCGAAAAATCTGCTGGGTTGTCTTTTTCGGCGGACTCTGTATGTTTGAAAATCCTAATATTTGCCATCTACTGTTATTTTACTGCATAGTGGATTTTTATTTTACTATTTACTACAATTTACTACAAATTCAGCTCTATAATTTAATTTCTATTTTTGTTTTATTATTAAGCAGCTCCGATTTTACTAATTTTTGCTTTACTAATACACCTGTAATTTTATTCATTTTACTACTATTTTACTATGATTTTACTACAATAGACATAAGGTGCCATTTTCATCAATTTTGCCAAGATCTTATAACTGACCAATGTTGGTGCCAAATACGTAGTTGCTGAATTTGATTGTGATACGAGGTTTTCCAGAAGTTTAGAGGCAAAATGTGTAAAATTTGAGACACGAAGTTGCACCCACACATCTTTTAGTGCAAAATTAATCAAGATTTTGGCTGAAATTCGCCAAAAACTAGTAAAATAGTAGAAAAACTTACATTTTACTATTGACCCGGTTTGGTAATTTAACTTATATTTACTTTACTATTGGCTCATAGTTTTACTTTTTACTATTATTTTACCACTAGTATTACTATTTTTTGTTTTACCATGCTATAGTAAAATATCAGTATTGCCATCTGTTGTGGGAGATATGTTTTAGAATCTCTGCTCTCATTTACTGAATTTTTTGGCAAAAAAGATTGTTCAAAATGCCGCCTGTCTGTTCGTAACATGAACAGCTGAAAAACCGTTCAATCAATCTTAGCAAAGAATTCGTGATTTTAGCAATATCCTAAGAATTCAAAAAAATTTCTTTTCACAAAAATCCCCAAACCCCTACTGTTTTGAATGTTTCGTAGTCCGCTGGGGTTCGCTTACTTGCTCCCAGAGAAAAGCGAAGTTTGTAAGCGGCACTCCCAGAAGTCCGCCGGGCGACTCTTCAAATATAACGTCATCCATCATTTCACCGAATACATTCAAAACATCGGGATCGTCAATCAGTTGAAAGTAGTGTTCTTTGGCGCGTTTCGGCGAGAATTTCCTAAGGCTCGGCAGAAGTTCACAGTGCAGCAGCGTTACATCGTGACCACCTTCAGCCAGAATATCAGCCACACGACTCATCAGAAGCGACTGACTAGGAGTGATGTCTACCGATGTGACCAGAATCCTACTACTGCTGCTAAGTTGCACCAGAAACAAAAGACCGAATAGTAATAAGGCTAGCATTGCAGACACAGGTTTACTTTGGAACTGAGACACTTCAGATAGCACTGCTATCAGATCGCAGCCTGCCCTCTCCTGTCCTGTCCTAATCTCTTTCGAACGCACGCATCACTACGCTGAAAACGTCACATTCGATTTGAGCGCGCTAATGTCTACTATAGGGTGTCTAAAAGCACGTTCTTTTTGCTGTAATTTCCACAAACCTGTTTAGTCAAATAGGCTGAAATTTGGAACATACCTAACATTCGGTAAGTTCAAATCAAATTGAAATAATTTTGGAAATGGAAACTTCTCTTTCTGTTGTTAATTCGGCAAATGTTTCGCCACAGTTTTGAGAAAGTGAAGAATATCCTAAACATCGTTTTTGAATGAGCAATCATAAAAACAATCCTTCTGGATAATACTTGGAGGAATGATCTCCATTTTAACGCTACTTCTATAGGCATTGAAACTTTCCAATGTCACCTATTCTTGAATTTGTCAGAGCTCAGCGTCAAACTTGGTAAACCAACCTTTAATACAACATACATAAAATGCTTTTAACTTTTCACCTAGGTTTAGATTTTCGGTTTTTTCGGTCAAGGCTTGCGAAAATGTCAGCAAGAGAGATATGTCCATTTTGAGAATAGACACCCTGTTTACGTGTCTCTGTCTACGTGCATTGGTCAAACTGTAAACAGAATAACAACCATACAGCGTGATTATCTGTCAACGGCAACACCTGTTCACTGTCACGAAAATTAGTCGCTAATGTCTGTCTAATCATTCACCACTAATTGAAACTAATACTGCTTCATGTCCGTATTAGGTATTCAGTACTGATTTTAGGTAGGTTGTTGAGTGTGCAATAGTGATGCAACCGGGATCCCTGTATTTCCCGAAGAACCGGGAATTCCCGGTATTTTCACTCCCGGTTTCTAATCCCGGTTCACATATTTTCTCTCTAATACCGGGAAGTAAAGTAAAGTAAAGTAAAGTAAAGTTTATCGCCCGAGTAACACAAAGACGTCGGAGCGACAGGCCACGAGTCGCCATATTTGACATATTACGTAGCCTAACTAAATAACAAATGCTGCGGCAAATTTTGCTTTTTTACCAAGGCTACCGGGAATACCGGGAAATACATTTTATAGCAGTATTGACAGTTTTTTTGCAGATACTATCTATTTCAGTGACATCTACTGCATACCCAACTTTCTTTTGCCACTACCAGCGGCACGCAAAACTTTGAGTAAGTTTTCAAATGACTTCTACATTACGTACTTGCTCAATTTGAGTGAGCAGTTTTGCAGCTTTTCCTATTGTTCCCAATATTTTTACATTGGTTTAGGCCGTAAACTTTATGTCCTAAGCTTCCAACTTTATAAAGGCCTTCAATTGAGCCACTCATTGATTGGCTATTCTTACACAACTCTTTTGGTCGAATTGACATGCCAAACCAATTCACTAACCCATTCAACAAGTCTGATCCCACAGTGTACTGCAGTTTAGCCCGTTATGAGAGAAAATCCTTGAGAAAACCGACTAGAAAAGGTATCAGTGGCTAAACCGGATGTTGAAAACAATTATGTTTTATCATGCTGCATGCTTTTTTTGATCGATTTGCCGATATTCCCGGTAATCCCGGTATTTCCCGGTATTCTCAATTTCCCGGTAATCCCGGTTTTCCCGAATCCCGCTATTCCACTCCCGGTTGCATCACTAGTGCAATGTCGGCTCATATCCAGCTGGTACTGAATGCAGAGGTCAGTATGTTGTATGTAAACACTGGAAGTTTCTCAAAAGAGTGATGCTTCCTTAATTTCTGTAAACAAATCTTACAAAAGGACAAGGCTTGAACAAAGATGGTAGTGTCTGCAAATCTGTCGTCAGTAAATCAGAGTCTCAGTGAAGAGCAGCAAACTCAACTGTTCTACAAATTCTGCGTTTACATAGTGCAAGGAATTGTTCTGAGTATTTGCAATTTACTCATTCTTTCTGCCATCGTCTCTCAGTCGACTTTGAGAAAAAAGAAAGAATACATCCTGGTGATACTGCTATTTTATAAATATAATCTACCTACATCTAGCTTTCTTACAGATAGCCAGTCTAGGCTTAGTGGATGGAATGCACGGTCTGGCCTGCTTATTAGCAGGTCTGGGTCGCAACTGGTACATTCTAACTGGGCGGGCTAGTCAGCTTGTAAGCCGTTGGGAGTGTTTGTGGAAACCGTGGAACCTCATTTTCGTTTGGACCGACCCATTGACGGCAGTAATGCTGCTAATAGTTTCACTTGACAGACTGATCGCCGTTTCCTTTCCTACAAAGTAGGCTGCGGTTTCAAAAATACGGTTCGATCCTAGTGTTTCCGATCAAATTTAAATTAAATAACAAAATTAAATTGTTTTGACCGAAATCACCAAGTAAATAGCAATTTAATAACAAATTAAATTTCTCGCGATGAGTACCAAACAAATTAAAATTATATTTTCGTAAAATTGGCCTAGAAATTTGATATAAAGTTGATATAAATTTGCTTGGTTTGGCAGCTTCACTAACCAAAGTATGGCTACAAAACAACAAGTTCAGTCCAAAGATTACCTTGTTCATGCTTATAGCAAGGATATCAACTCATTAAATGCTAATTTGTAGACCATTTGTCGCCATCTAAAGAAAGGTCAACTCATTCTGGGCTGACACGACCCAGGTTTTGAGCTGTTTCCTCAGGAACTTAGTATTGATTTTAGCAAATTTATATTTAATTCACACCAAATAACAAATTTGTATCAAATTAAATTTCAGAATTTGGGTACCAAACAAATTAATAGCAAGTTATTTTCATTTGAAGGCTGAGCAAGCAATTTAATAGTTATTAAATTTCAAAATAAATTTACTCGGAAACACTATTCGATCCTCCCTCGATTCTGATTTTAGATATTTCAAATTCCGAATCAAGTATGTGTGCACGATTGTAGGAACACCGTTCCTTATCTGGACGTGTCACATAGCCGTAGCAGTCTACCTCTCGGCGCAGTTTCGAGAAGCCGAAAAGCCCATAATTTGCTTTACCTCGTACAGTCTGCAGAATTCTTATTACATCTACCATACCAATGTGGCCATAGCAGCTGGCGTCCTGTCGGTGTTGCTTTATTTACTTGTGATCGTAATTTTCAAGCGAAACCAGAAAATCTACCCAGTTACAGGGGGTGACAGCATGCTGCAGAGAAATGTGAAAGTACAAAGACGACTTACCCTCACTCTCGGAATATCGTGTAAGAAATGGCGCTTACACATACGTACAGCTAGAGTGCGAACAATATCTAAAACCCAACACCTTAATACCCAATACACCAATACCTGAGACCCTCAATACCCGATACTTACATAGCTGGGCCAAAAATTGCATTTCAGTGAACAGATGCGGTACATTCCAGTGGCGCAGACAGAATCATTTGCTCTGGGATTAAAATTTTGAAGAGGCCACTGCCCAACCAGGGCGAGAAAAATCTGGAAAAATTCAACAATGCGTAGTTCAATCGCGTTTTCGACGAATTCTTTCGCTAACTCGACCGGTAGGCTGCACCACCCACACAGCACAGCCCTGAGTATGCACGTACATGTATGGTACTGGCACATTCTGTATCGTTAGAAATGGCACAATTTTTTAGGAAAGAACATGAAAATTAATTACTGCTGTGCTGTACTATTTAGAAAAGCGGGACACTATGAGAAATTCTACTAAATTTTAGTTGATTAACGCAAAAACAGCTTGCTTAAACCTTTTCGATCTATACTTAATCTTAAACCTCAAAGATCGATCAACCTCTTCGATTTTTCTAGATTAATTTTTCAGGTCAACATCGATTTCTTTTCGATTTGACAGGTTCCAAATCGGATATTGGGTGTTGGGGTATAAAAACCCGCTAGCCCAATACCTCGAAAACACCCCAATACACCCTATACCCAATACCAGTTCGCACTCTACATACATACAGCACACTAAAAATCACAGTTTTAGGCATGTTTACATTTGCACTAGTGGTGTGTCCAATGCTGATCAAGGTTCTCTGGTTTAGTATAGACAAAAGCACGGCTAGTACGGCCTTCTTTATACCGTACACCTTCATCATCAACAACCTCAACCCTTGCTTCAACGTCTTCATCTACGCTCTACGTCACAACGACCTCAGAATTGCCCTCAAATGTCTGATTACTTGTAAACGGTACAGTCTAGTAATGGCTCAATTGTAATCCCTACAATCAGTACAAGTTTTGAATTATTGCCATGGCAACTTTGGTTTGAATTACTCGCGCCGCATGTTAAGTGATACGGCCCGATTGGAATGGCTAAGAGATGTACGGTAGATAGTGTGAGTTTCACGTGCACTCGATCTAAATAAACGTGTAGTAAAAAGACCGGTTCACGTGCGAGGGGCGTGGGTGACCTGGGAAAACCGCTCAGCTGAGTGTTTAGTGTCTGGGCTGGCGTGTGTCTGAGGTCGGTTTAGTTTGCGAAGATGAGCTCGATAAGCAAAAACGAACGAGAACTTCTAAGTTGTCCTGTGTGTGTGCAATTGTTCAACGAACCGAAATCGCTAGCTTGCGGACACACTTTGTGCCAGCCCTGTGTGAAGAAAATCGCCTACGCCGATAATGACGACTCTCCTAATAAAGGTAAGGTTCTATGCTTTCTTGAATTCAGGGGAAATAAATCATAAGTATAACAGGGGGTCCCCACCCGACTCACTTAGGCCAGACTCCCCCTGATGGGGACCGCCCGAAACGATTTTTCCGACCCCTCTCCGATTTTTTGGCAACTAATTTTGAGCAAATTTTTCGATTGTTTACAATTTCAGACGCAAAAATTGCCAAAATCGCCTGTAGCTATCACTTTTTAGCTATATTTGAGCCCGGTATATATGAGCTATATATAAGGTGCCGGTACCATATATGGTGCCGGTACCTAAGGTAGTGGTACCATATAAGGTACCGGTACTATATATGGTACCCCACGGTCGGGGCCTGTGGTGGTACCATATAAGGTACCGGCACCATATATGGTACCCCCACGTTCGGGGTTTGTGGTGGTACCATATATAGTACCGCTACCTTCGCATTGGTATCGGTACCGGTACAATATATGGTAGTGGTACCATATATGGTACCGTCACCCATGGTCATGGTTAGGGGCAGACATGGGATAGCATTTTGGCTGAGGGGGGGGGTAGAATTTTCAATTCCTGAGGGGGGCTGAGGGGGGTAGGAGCGCTTGAGGGGGGCTGAGGGAGTAGTAAGCAAAAAAGCCCGATTTTTGGTTAAAATCAAGGTTTTTGTGCTTATTTTTCATAAAAATAAGCTATTCTGAGCTCATTTACACCTAATCCAGGCATATTTTTATTGTAATTTTCTATACAAAATTCTTCCAAAAAATTCCTGAGGGGGGCAACCCCCTCAGCCCCCCCTTTGCCCATGTCTGGTTAGGGGTACCATATATGGTGTCTGTACCATAAACGGCGTTAAGTGCCTGACTGTATAAGGAATACCTTTCTAGCAGTACCAATGGTGTGTCCTGAGTGTCGTCAAGAGTTGAGCATTCCGGCGCAAGGTCTACCGACCAACTACGTTCTCCAACGGCTCGCCGAGGAGGTGAAAAAGCGCGAGTTGCAGCAAAAAGTGGCCGAAACCGCTCAACACTTCTACACCCAAACGTCGGCGGTGTGTGTGCGCCTGAACGAAGCGTTCAGAGACCAGACGTCCGACGCGTGGCAGAAGTTCGAATGTCTCAACAACACAATTCAACAGCTGCTTCACGTCTCTCTGGAGGTCGGCAAGGAATCGGAGAACAAGGAGGTGGAGTGGTGCGAACGCGTGGTCGAAAATCTGAATCACCTCACTGTCTATCTGGAGTCGGTGACCGAACGGGTGGCTGAGGCGACCACAAATTTGCATGAAACGGTGCAGGACGCACTGAGAGTGTTGTATCAGAGGAAACTGAGCGACCCGGCCGACCTGTTTGTCTCGGCTAAACTGCCCACGGTCAGTTGTGCAATTTTCGAACTTTGCGCTTTTAGGTGTCTTTGTTTGTTCCGTTAAAATGTGCAGTATAGTGTGAATAATGCCAGAAAAAACAATACTTGCCCGGAAATCGTAATTCAATGAACAGGTACAGTCATGAAAATAGACTTTTTATTCTATCGCATAAATTCTGCTAGCGGTTATAGTTGATTGGCATAAAAATAGCTTCTAAGATTTTTAGCCGCCAAACACTATTGGAACACAAAGCCCCAATATCTTAAAACTCTCAGACCCAATCTCAGTCTAACGTGAAAGTCAAGTTTTTGTGATTGTGTTAAAAACTTTCCTCCGCGAACGTTTTTAGCGGCGTCCTTTCTGCATATACGTAGATGTTTACTGAATTACATAAATCTATAGAGGATTGAGGGTGGGCGACAGCTGATCTGCCTTCTCAAACACTGAATTGCCAGATAAACTCGGCCGCCACAACAGCCAGAGTTAGGTTATGTCAGCATCGTTACGTTACGATAGTCTCTGTCTAGTCCGTATACTGGTGTAAACAACTCAGTACGTCTATGTAAGTGTATTCTTTTCTACCAAAACAACTTTCCCCAATTGAAAGGGAACTTTGATTTTTTATGATTTCTAAGGTGTCAGTCAAGTTGTAATGTTCGCTTTTGCTATGTTTCGGCTGTGTGTGTGGGTTTCACTAGAGTGTGAACTGTTATTGGGATTTTGTGCCCAACGCTCCTCCGGACCTCAAGAAGCTTCCGTTTAAGCTTAGCGATTAGCTTTAGAAAGCCCATTTTATGCGAATCAACTAAAAGCTAGCAGAAATTGTAGTGGCCAGTTTCCCAAGTGGAATACCCATAACTAGCCTTCTTAAACTCTTTTCTCATTTCTAATCACACAGAATGTATACGTACCTATTCACTGAATAGCGATTTCTCGTTCAGTTAATCAAGCTATCAGTACTAGACAAGCGGTGTTATCAGGTATTTGGGATTGGCTATTGGGTTGATCAAAGAAAGTAACCCTTAAAACACTCGAGTACCGCAGGCTCGTGGTCGATTTGCAATTCGTTTACAAAATAGTTTATGGCTTGATCGATCTCTTAGATTTTCCAAGACTCTCCTTTCTCTACACGCCACTCTCAGAAACTGTCTCTTCATTCTTTGGGAAAATTTGGACTGTCGCATTTTTTCTCGTGGTCTGTCTCTGGATTCCTTCCCCGATATTGTGAATCTGAATTTGACGATTTTCACAGAGAAACTAAAGAAAATGGATCTTCGGGCTTCCTCCTGTTCCAGAAAAGTAATTAGGAGAACTGAAAAAACTTCCGTAGTATTAGCCGGTTTCAGTTGTCAGCGATGCCAACGGAAGATATAAAAAAGCCGGTCTTTCAAGTCGGTTGCGTGAGTGTTGATGAGGGCAGTCGCGACGATTCTTTGGACCCAGACGTTATTCTAGAAAAGCAGCACCAGGACAATCTGCCCGTAAGCATCTTGGAAAATCTTCGGTACTGGAAACAGCCGTACATGTAGTGTAACAGGTCATCCGCCGACGGAGGAAGCAATGGTTGGTTGGTTTCGAGTCATTCTAGTCGAGTTAGGTTGGTACTGAAAACACTCAAAAATCGCAGTTTTGGGCTAAAAATGACTAAAATTTCAGCTCAAATACAGCTAAAAAGTTCTGTTAATCTATTTTAATAATTTTAGAATATGAAATTCTAAAAAATTGTAAAAATTTGCTGGAAAATTACTTGCCAGAAAAATTCGAAGGCGGGAGCGGAAAAATCGTCTCGGGAAGGTGGCTGACCTAAGTCGTGTGGGGAGTAGACCAGCGCTGTTGGGTCGGTTTCTTTTCTCGTTTTTTTCTGAAAAAAAAAACAGCTTTTTTTGAGGGGCTTGAAAAAAACAAAAATGTGGGAAAACTCAAGCGGGCTTTTAAAAGAAATAGGCATGATAAATTGCTAAACAAAAGCATTGAATTTACGTTAATGGACGGTTTCCAACCATTTCCTTGGCAAGACTATAGCTTGTTTAGGCAAAAAATACTGGTACCGTTTTTAGGCAACTTTAGTTATTCTATTTTTGGTGTTTTAAAATCAAATTACTACTCTAAAGGATGAAATCAGTGCATTTGGTAATAAAAACTCACGCTATTTGTTCCAATTCTGCAATTAAAAGCGAGTGTTAAATTTTTCTGTCAGATTCCACAGTAATAATGCGTAAGAGTTCGAAACTTCAAGCAGTCAGCGAATTCTAAGCCCAAAATCTCTGTACTGTATTTTTCAATTTTTTATTTCATAAGTTCTAAGACTACTAAATTCGAATAATAACTTTGAAGAATGAAATACAAAAAGCAACGTTTAGGAGCCAATTCCCCAATGTCTGATGATAATCGGCGGCGGTCAGTCTAGCGTCAAATCCTACGAGTTCTACTTCCCCGACGATCCGTCCCGCAACCAATTCCACCAAGACGGTCCAATCACCGGCCGTTTCGGTCACGTGGCGGCGGCTACCGTAGACCGAGTGTTCGTCTGCGGCGGCGTCAACTCGCAATCCTGCGACGTTTTCGACCTGGTCGCTCAGCGATGGTCCGAGGGTCCCGAATTGAGTTGCAGTCGATTCGCCGCCGCCGCAACCATGTTCCAGCGACAACTATTCCTGTTCGGCGGTACCGACCGCTCCAGCGCCGAGCATCTACCCCCCGACTACCTACGCTGGATGTCGTGTGCTGCTTTGCCACAAGAGGTGGCTTATGCTGCCGCCTGTGCTGTTGACTCTCAAATCTACCTGCTTGGGGGTTGCAACAGTCAAAGTTCCTACGGTGCCTTGTCGTCCATTATTGTCTACCTGCCCCACAGAGACCAGTGGACGGTTTGTCCGCCGCTCACCGCTGCCCGCAAGAATCTGGCGGCGGCTAGGGTGGGCCGGAGTTTGGTGATCAGTGGTGGGGAGGACAAAAGTGGAGCCACCTTGGCTTCGTGTCAGCGGTTCGACCCGAGAGTGGGAGAGTGGATGAATTTGGCGGAGTTGAACCAGCAGAGAAGGGCGCATGCTATGATTAGCTATGGAGATAAGTTGATCGCGATTGGAGGCACTAATGGTGGCAGGTTGTTGGATACGGTGGAGAGGTACGAGCCGGCTGCTGATAGGTGGCAATTCTTGCAGCCAATCAGAGTAGAGCGGGATTTCTTTGCCGCCGTCTGTGTGTAGTAGAGTGCGAATTGGTATTTGGAACTTCGACGCGTCTATCAACTAAGTGTTGGCAGAATTTCTTTCGAGTAGCACACCTGTTTATCCAAGATACGAATTTTGGCTATTTCTAAAATAGTTTAGATCAAAAAGAGTGTCGTTCGAAAAATGGGGCGGAGACTTTTTGGTCCAGCTAAGCAATTATTGGGCGGTATTGTTGGCATTAGGTAGTGTTTAGTACCATGTTTTGGTGACCTGAAATGTGATAGTATATTAAGCATACATGCTTATACCAACAAGAATGCACAAAAGAGTAGCAAGAATGACCTCATGCGCTTTTATTTCAGCGCAACTTGATTCCTGAGCGGTCTTTGGTTTAGCGGCCTTTGTCGATTCCTTAAGTCTGCGGCAGCATGATAAAGTAAAAGAAAGAAAGGTAAAATAAATAGTTGGAATAATATTGCAAGGGTACCAAGTTCAAGGAAGAGTTTCACAAATGCAAAAAGCTTGATGCATTTCGCAGATATGTATGTACCTTGCAATTGGTTATCGTGATAATAGAAGAACTTAGACGATTAATATAATGAATTGCCGTCGTAGAAAATCACTAAAAATTTTCTGAACACCATGCTGAAGAATGGTTTACTAGTAACAAACAACTAACACAATAATGGAGAGGACCGTGCAAGAGAAAAACAGAAATACACACACAAAACAATACTAATTCTTCAATGCTTACTCAGAAATTAGGTTGCACGGCAATGAAACATATGCGTAATTACCAGAGGGGTCGGGAATTTCCCGACCCCTCTGGTAATTAAGGTGCCGACCGCTGAGTGGCACATTCTTGCTACATGTGTTGTATGCTACTCCTTTGTGCATTCTTGGTACCAGTTTCGGAAATTCCGGGCTTTTATTTAATAATTGCACCAAAAATCGCAGTGATTTTATGTTTTAATCAGGCTTCTAGAAAGATCCCACGTCCCAAAAATGATCGCACTTTTTCTCTGCTTTGCTGAATTAGTAGACTTTGCCCTCCATATTTCCGGAACCGTTAACCCATGTGATAGATAGGCTGTTAAGGAGTTCTGTGTAATGGTTCTACGATTGAAACCGCTGTAATGCCGGAACGAAGTCACTTCTGACCGTCCGGATTCGTGTATCCCGTTCAGATTTTTACCGTACGCACTTGGATAGAACACTGTTGTTAATGGTACAACTGTTGTATGTATCTCAATTTCGAAGTTGTCATGGAAGCAGAAAATCAAAATCACTACACAATTTATTCGATGTACTGTAGGTATGCCAAAACAGTAGAGGCTCATTAGTGTACTCTTCTCTTCAGTAAGAGTAATTAATCAATGTAGAGGCTCTATCCTCGTGCGTACAGACAGGCCGAGATTTTGGCGCACTGATAAATTGGAAGTGTCAAGTGAATAATTTGGTTGTGTAGGTGTGGCATTTACGTATGTCTGGTGCAATACTGTGACTGTCTCTGTTTGTCTGAATTAGCAAGTAACCCGATAAACAGTTAATGGCAGTGGAATTTAATTGCGCCTTCCAGTCTACGTATTTGTGCCGATTACAGGGTGTGTCAAAAAAAACAACCCAGCAGAGTTTTTGCTGTAGCAACTGCAAATCTCAACCGATTTGAATGAATCCTGCTTTAAATGAAAGACGAATAAATTCTTGAAAGACTGGTGAAGGCTCTATTAAGATACGATGCTTAGTTCCTGAGATATTTTTCTTCAAACTCAAAACAGATTTTGGCAGTGAACAAGAGCGATTCCGTTGCACTTCACAACAAAACGGATTCCTACTGCTGAGGGGCAACAAGACTTTTACAAATGAAGTAACCAAGCATGTGTGGCACCAGAAAAACCTCGTTACGTTAGCCCTGAGCAGTAGGAATCGGTTTTATTATGAAGTGCAACAGAATAATAAAAATCGCTCTTGTTCATTGCCAAAATCTGTTTTGACTTTGAGTGCAAATATCTCAGGCACTAAGCATTGTATCTTAATAAAAGCTTCACCAATCTTTCAAGAATTAATTTATCTTTCATATAAAATAGGACTCACTGAAATAGGTTGAGATTTGCGGCTGCTACAGTAAAAAAATCTGCTGGGTTGTTTTAATCTCTGTTGTTCACTGCCAAAATCTCTGTTTTGATTTTGAAAGCAATTATCTCAGGAACTAAGCAACGCATCATAAAAGCTACACCAATCGTTCAAGAATTTATTTATCTTTCATTTAAAGCAGGATTCATTCAAATCGGTTGAGATTTGCGGTTGCTACAGCAAAAAATCTGCTGGGTTGTTTTTTTTTGACGCACCCTGTTGTACATAGTATGTTTTTCGTCAAGTCTAGCTAGTCAGTCCATTAGCAAGATTTAGGTGTTTAACGGAAGTTGGTACAAAGGCGAATAAGTCAATTAGCCGATCTAGCCGCAAGCATACCAATATTTGTCAGACAGTCATCCTTATAACTTCCTCTTCTGACCGTAATTAGAATCAGATCGTCCAGCAGTCTGTGACTTCTTACTCACTGTCCATACCTGAGAAATGTTGGTAAAAGCGCTGATGCTCTGCATGTTGTTCTTCAATGCCATGGCTAGAACCCAGCCAACAATTAGGAAACGCACCTTTGTGAGTGTTATACAACGCTGGTTCCTGCGAAGGGTGGTGGACACGGTCAAAGAAATGCACTCGCACCGACAGTCCAACATTGTTATGACCCTGCCTCGTGTGGATATGGACCTGAGCAAGGTTAAAGTGACTTAGTTTAACTCGTTCCTGTAAAGATCTTGAGAAATTATTCCATACGTATTGTTCTTATATTATGTATTTGTGCATTATAAACTCCTGAAAATTGATTGAAGTTTTGAATTCATAAACATTGCCCTTTCCTTGTAATACTATAAAAATGCGATTTGATTTAATTTTGCTAACACTACGTACAAACAGACTTGCATGTTCCTGTTTGCATCATCCAAAATTTTAGCAGTTAAAAGAGTTGCACGGAGCCGCCACAGTTAGTTGGTGTAGTGGTTTAGGCCGCATAGCCACTGTTCGCGACGACGTCGTGCGCTCATCCTCTCGGCGCGGCAAGTTTCTTGCACCGTAAGCTGGTAACAGCTAGTCGGTAAAATGGGAACCGACTGGATCTGCCGTGGCACCGAAAGCACTCCACAAAGCATGCCGTGTTGGAGAAGAAGATCTACTGTACGATGTCAGAAGCTGTCTGAGAAACCAATTATACCGAGAGCCCTCTGGCATACCGGGCACCGGCGGCGGTCGGGAGCTGTCATTGTCATGGCATCAACACGCGGGCCGCCCTCCTGGTGACCGGCACCCAGCAGCATGGCTAGGAGTGGCTGGCAGTGAAAGAAGTTTCAACGTCCGAGATGACGAATCACGGGGTAGCGAAATTGATTGACCACGAGTCTGATCGTAGGCCGTAAGGCCCCCGCAAATCGGATCGGATCGAGTTGCATGGAGTTCGTCATGAAATTTATATTCTATTTCAATAAGAGCAGTTATTTTTCCTTTCTAACGACGCAAAATAGACATCCTATTTAGTAGACACGGTGTAGGCTATAGACGAGAATAAACTATACTGTACTGTATCCTAGCCAGAAATCGGGAATTCAGCGATAAAAAATGCTTGCACTGTAGTAGGTTCCAGTCAAACGGAGAGATAGTCAAAGTCACCAGTTTTGAAATTGTTATGGCTCCTGAACGCATAGAAAATCAAAATCACTGCACAATTTCTTTAATCAAGAATGCATTCTTGCTTTAACGTATGTATTGAAGAATTTGATAGTTTTGTGTGAGTGTTTGTATTAGCGTGCTATCGAGTGGTTGCGTGTGTGTACGTTTGAGTGTGTCTGTTGTGTTGTGTGTACCGGTTTTGTGTTCTGGCACTCAGGATGTCCAAGTCGGCTCATTAAACACTCCCTTTACTGGGTTAATGGCGGCTCAAGTGGCAGTGAAGGAAGTGGAGGAGAAGAAAGAAGTGGAGAAAGATAAAGAGGCGATGTTAGAAGTTGGAGCTCCGGATATTCTTTGTTTGGCACAAGGCCATTTGGAGTCCAGTTCTGTTGACGTTGTGCAGCAAGCACCTTTTCAACGCGCGTTTTCTGGGGCACACGCGGGCGATCCCGACGATGTGACCTCTGCCGATGCTAAGAATTCGGCTTTGTTCCAGTTTGCTCTTCAGGACGTCCAAGATGTGGGAAAAAGAAGGAGAAAGAGGCGAAGGAAAAAAGGGAAAGAAGAGAAGAAGTTTGAAGAGAAGATAGAAGAGGAGAGTAGAGGGAAGGAAGAAGAAGAGGAAGAGAAAGAAGTTGTGTGGATGAAAAGGAAGAGAGTAAGAAGGAAGAAAGATGGAAGAGAAAGAGAGGGAAGAGAAAGGATGTTTGGAGGAAGAAGGAAGAAGAAGGTGAAGAAGATGAGGAGAAGAGTTCTGAGAGGAGGGAGAGTGATGAGAAAGAAAGTTATGTCGAGCGAGATTTTGAGAAGTAAGAGGATGATAAAGAGAAGAAGGATGGTGAGGAAGAAGTTGAGAGTGAAGAGAGTGAAGAGAAGGAGAGTTGGGAGGAGAAGAAGAAAGAGAGTGAGAAGAAAAAGAAGACAGAGGAGTATGATAAATCGTTCTAGTTCGTTGGACAAGAGACGGCAGTCTGTTTCACCGATGACAAGGCAACAGATACAAACGAAAGCGCAGAAAGGCGGCAACGTGGCGTGCAAGCGATCGAGTCAGCACGGTGTCAATACAGCTCAGTTTTCCGGAGATGCCGAGTCAACAGAGGCGGAGCAGTTCCCGCAGTTCACTTTCCCTCGATTGTCAGGCACAGCGGCAGCCAGTGGACACTCGTCCAAAGGGGAGTGATGAAGAATTTGATAGTTTTGTGTGAGTGTTTGTATTAGCGTGCTATCGAGTGGTTGCGTGTGTGTACGTTTGAGTGTGTCTGTTGTGTTGTGTTGTGTGTACCAGATTACTAGTAAAGCCTCCACATTTCCTTTCAGTATGTACAGTGTCTTCACCAAAACCTCAGAGGTTAATAAGCAAGTCTATCGATAGGTGGGTACCATAGGGAGTAGTATACAACCCGACACTATAAGCTCCATTTCTCACATTCCATTCTATGTATACGTCATACAGTTTGAGAAAAGCTCATTGCGTTGGAAAGTATAAGTGTCTCGATCTTTTAAAGTGGAGTAGACTTTGCCCACTACATTGTAAACAGAGAAGTTGCACCGGTTTTAGGCTTATCTACTAGCTACCATCCAATGAAGCATACACTCAAAATCGGTTGCAACTTTATGCCACCAAATATGTATGTCTGTTAATATATGCCAACTGGTGTAAATTCTACAATTCATTCTTTTCATCTCCATCACTCAACTCCCCATATCCATCACTTAACTTCTCATCTCCACTCTCCTCTCCACTGTCTTCATTGAATGCTTGTTGAATCAATTCATTATTATCACGAAGGAACCGTTTCACCAGAAATTTGCGTTCATCCCAAGCTTTTTCTAGAGCCTCCTCCTTATCGAGGTTTTTCTTCATGTAGTGACGTGATGCATTCAAGACAGCACCATACACATCATCGTGATTCCGAAAATATGATGCGAATTCCAGTTTTTCCTCCAATGTCTTCTGCAGCTGTTCAAAAAACTCGCTGAACAAGGGATCTTGGAGCAGTCCATCCAAACTCTTAAGATCCATGCTGCCAAATGTTTCTTTGAGTAAAATCTTCCAGTTCACGCCTTCATCACCTTCTTCAGACTCTTCTTCTGACTCATAAGTCTTTTCCTCCTCCTCCTCCTCCTCCTCCTCTTCTTCTTCTTCTCCTTCATCATCAGACATTCTTGAGATAGCTGACTCTCTTTCTGAGCTTAATTGCGACTCATTGGTTATACCATGTTGCCGTCTTTCATGACGCCACCTGTTGGAAGCAGTAGACAGTTGAAGACCACAAATTTGACAGGTACAACAATCCATTTGGGAATTTTTTGTTAAACAAAACAAATATATTATTAACTCTTTTGACTGCACCAACTAGGATAATAAACCACTAATTAGACAAAACACTTATTTAATATTAGAAACGCATTCGAAACGGGTTTTCAAGCAAGTCTTGCGGATTTGCTATTGCTTTAAAACTGTGCTAGATCACAAACTTTCCCAAAATCTCAATGTACTTCTTTGACCGCAAAGGGAAATCCTGGTAAGAACAGACAAATCTGAGCACGATCTCAGTGAATCACATCAATCTTGGAGATCATCCCAGGATTTTAAAATAGAAATCTAAAGATTCTAGGATGTAAGATTTTAAAAAGGTTTTGCAGGATTTTTATTTTTCATTGAATCCGGCTTTTAATAGTGGGCAAGCATATAAACCAGTTTATATGCTTGCCATTCCCTAAGATTCAATGAAAAATAAAAATCCTGCAAAACCTTTTTAAAATCTTACATCCTAGAATCTTTAGATTTCTATTTTAAAATCCTGGGATGATCTCCAAGATTGATGTGATTCACTGAGATCGTGCTCAGATTTGTCTGTTCTTACCAGGATTTCCCTTTGCGGTCAAAGAAGTACATTGAGATTTTGGGAAAGTTTGTGATCTAGCACAGTTTTAAAGCAATAGCAAATCCGCAAGACTTGCTTGAAAACCCGTTTCGAATGCGTTTCTAATATTAAATAAGTGTTTTGTCTAATTAGTGGTTTATTATCCTAGTTGGTGCAGTCAAAAGAGTTAATAATATATTTGTTTTTGTTTAACAAAAAATTCCCAAATGGATTGTTGTACCTGTCAAATTTGTGGTCTTCAACTGTCTACTGCTTCCAACAGGTGGCGTCATGAAAGACGGCAACATGGTATAACCAATGAGTCGCAATTAAGCTCAGAAAGAGAGTCAGCTATCTCAAGAATGTCTGATGATGAAGGAGAAGAAGAAGAAGAGGAGGAGGAGGAGGAGGAGGAAAAGACTTATGAGTCAGAAGAAGAGTCTGAAGAAGGTGATGAAGGCGTGAACTGGAAGATTTTACTCAAAGAAACATTTGGCAGCATGGATCTTAAGAGTTTGGATGGACTGCTCCAAGATCCCTTGTTCAGCGAGTTTTTTGAACAGCTGCAGAAGACATTGGAGGAAAAACTGGAATTCGCATCATATTTTCGGAATCACGATGATGTGTATGGTGCTGTCTTGAATGCATCACGTCACTACATGAAGAAAAACCTCGATAAGGAGGAGGCTCTAGAAAAAGCTTGGGATGAACGCAAATTTCTGGTGAAACGGTTCCTTCGTGATAATAATGAATTGATTCAACAAGCATTCAATGAAGACAGTGGAGAGGAGAGTGGAGATGAGAAGTTAAGTGATGGAGATGGGGAGTTGAGTGATGGAGATGAAAAGAATGAATTGTAGAATTTACACCAGTTGGCATATATTAACAGACATACATATTTGGTGGCATAAAATTGCAACCGATTTTGAGTGTATGCTTCATTGGATGGTAGCTAGTAGATAAGCCTAAAACCGGTGCAACTTCTCTGTTTACAATGTAGTGGGCAAAGTCTACTCAACTTTAAAAGATCGAGACACTTATACTTTCCAACGCAATGAGCTTTTCTCAAACTGTATGACGTATACATAGAATGGAATGTGAGAAATGGAGCTTATAGTGTCGGGTTGTATACTACTACTTAGGGTCTTCTCGCTAGCTGTCTGCGTTCCCCTCAGATTCTGATGCATTAATAATTTGGTGCGAAATCAATAATTCGGCTGTGTGGGTGCGTCACTTACGTAGGTATCTCTTGTGCAATACAACTTAATTGCGCCTTTTGAACAGGGCGTGTTTGTCGCGATCAGAAATAGACTGTTTCGGTCAAGTCAAGCGGTCTGTTCTAGTCAGTCCATTAGATAGATTAGGTGTTCAGCGTAAATCTAAATCGGTCGTTGCGTTGTGGGGCGGAACTGTCCGAGTACGAAATTTTCGGCACCTTTCCTTTTGCAAGGGTAAGAAGGGTCGTAAATTTGTGTTATTTGCAGTCGCGTCTTACAGTAGTCACTTGATTTTCATGAAAACTTCCGACAATTGTCGGGATTCCGGTACATTCCCATGGTATAATGGTATTTTACTATATTAGTAAAATCCAAAATGATAGCAAAAAGTAAAATTAAGAGCTAATAGTGAAGTAAAAGTAAAATTAAATTACCAAAGGTTGTCAGCATTCATGTAACAGGGGGGTCTGGGGGGGTCTGCCCCCCACCCGACTTAGGCCAGACCCCCCCCGGATGGGGACCCCCCGAGACTATTTCAGCGACCCCCCCACCCTCCGATTTTTCTGGCAAGTAAATATTCGAGCAAATTTTTGCAATTTTTTACAATTTCACACACAAAAATTGCCAAAATCGCCTGCAAAACAGCACTATATAGCTGTATTTCAGCCCAAATTAGCGATTTTTGGCGATTTTTAGCCCAAAAATTGCGATTTTTTTCGATTTTTGAGCGTTTTTTAGTGCCCACCCCCCTCCCCCAAAATTTTGGCTCAGACCCCCCCGGCCGGCGCCAGACCGCCCCAACCCCCCCTCCCCCCATCGGCGGATGACCTGTTACATGTATGGTTGTCAGTAGTAAAATGGAAATTTTACTACTATTTTACTACTTTTTGGTGAAATCGATTTGGTGTATTTGGCATCAACATCAACTGTTCATAAGATCTTGGCATTATTGATGGAAAATTGCACCTGATGGTACCAAGTAGAGTTAATGGCAGTGGAATTTAATTGCGCCTTCCAGTTTACGTATTTGTCCCGATTATAAATAGTATGATTTTCGTCAAGTCTAGCTAGTCAGTTCATTAGCTAGATTTAGGTGTTTAACGGAAGTTGGTACAAAGGCGAATAGTCAATTAGCCAATTTAGCCGCAAGCATCCCAATATTTGTCAGAAAGTCATCCTTATAACTTCCTCTTCTGGCCATAATAAGAATCAGATCGTCCAACAGTCTGTGACTTCTTATCCACTGTCCATACCTGAGAAATGTTGGTAAAAGCGCTGATGCTCTGCATCTTGTTCTGCAATGCCATGGCTAGAACCCAGCCAACAATTAGGAAACGCACGTTCGTCAGTGTTATACAGCGATGGTTCCTGCGAAGGGTAGTGGACACGGTCAAAGAAATGCACTCACACCGGCAGTCCAACATTGTTATGACCCTGCCTCGTGTGGATATGGACCTGAGCAAGGTTAAAGTGACTTAGTTTAACTCGTTCCTGTAAAGATCTTGAGAAATGTGTCTGTATTACGTTTAGTGTACTATACAAGCTGCTGAAAATTGAAGCATTGAATGCAATAACACGGTCATTTTCTTGTGATAGCATAAAATTGGACTTGATCAAAATTTTGCTAACAGGCTTGCATGACCCTGTTTGCATCGTCGAAAACAAGGGCATCCAACCAAAGCCTTCTGCACTACAGAATTGAATGCATTTTGTCGTGAAATTTCAATTTGATTTCAGTAAGAGCAGTAAGAGCTAGTTATTAAAATTACAAATTAAAAATTGTTCTTCTAGGAACGATTGACATCCCAGCCAGAAATCGGCAATACAGTGCTCTGAAATGCCTACAGTGCAGGCTTCAGTTTGCATGTTAAGTGAATTAAGAAACTGTAAGCAAATTTTTACTGTTTTAGCTTTCCCGAGCAATGGACCAAATTTTGCACTTTGCAACTTTAGTCTCAAGATCGAAATATAGAATCGTATTATACCAAGTATCGAAATCTGCTATTCCTTAACTGTGCATTCTTTACGTTCCATCTCTGAAAGCTGTCACAGTCCATTAGCTGAGCATATAATTTCGGAAGTTCGAATACAAAGGCATACGGAAAGTAAATTAGCCGTTTTCCCTCAAGCATCCTAATATTTGCCTAGATAAATTATCTAGCTACCTTCCTGTTCGTGGTTACGTACAATATAAAATCACGTGGACAGTGCAGTGGCTAGCCAATGCTGAAAGCTCTGATACTGCTGTGCTGCATGCTGTTGGTCAGTGGGGTGGCTATGAATCTGAGTTGAGGAAAGGCACCTTTGTCAGCGTCGTTCAGGACTGATTTCTAGGAAGGGTGGTAGAGACGGTCAAACACATCCGTCCGCAGGAGCAGTCAATCTGGCTTCACCTAGCCTCGCATGGACCTAAACCTAAGCAAGCATAGAACTAAGGAAAGGAAAGTAAAAGTTGGTGCGAAAAGTTTTACTCATTCTCGTGTACAATTCAGAATCTATTTCGTGCTGTGCTTCAAAAAACGTCTCTTCTTTCGAAAATCCGTAGTTTCAGTTTTGCGCGGCGGTGCAATGTTGTGTACAATACGTAGTGGCAGGCTCAGTGACAGTGACAGGTTAGGTGTTTGTCTAAAATACGTAGTGTACATTAGTGATGTAAAAAATTAAATTAATTGTAATTGAAATTCGCATAATTGGCCCGTTTTAATTTCAATTCAATTAATTTAATTTAATTGAAATTCAGAAGTTGGGCTATAATTTAATTGTAATTTAATTGAAATTCGCCTGGAATTTCAATTATATTTTCAATTATTTCCTATGGTGAATGTAAGGAAATGCGAAGTATTAGAGGCGCATAACGACATCAAATAAAAAGCTATTTAGTGTTTTTTCACCTCTTTATACTGATCTCACTACAGGAGATTTCCGCTTATAAGACCACCATAGTTAGAAGACCATGGTCTTTAAATAGGTTTTTGTTTCCAGTTATAAGACCATGGTCTTCTAATAGGTGGTCTGAAAACTGAGTTCGTAGACACCCATTTTCCAGTTAAAAGACCATGGTCTTAGTTTAATTGACCGATTTTAGCACACAATTAACTGTTTTTAAAGTGAACAAAAGCTGTCCATCGTGAGAAAACAAAGGCAGAAGTACATAATATAGATAAAACATGATTCTGATTTTTGTTTTGAACGCAATACAGTACCTGCTATGCTTCAACACAACCTTTCTTTTTGTACTTTCAAGTAAACAGGTTAAGCGTAAAATGATCAGGCATATCTGGAACAGCCATCTAGGTGAAAAACAAATTCAACTATTGGCCAAAAATCCTTTTTTTGCAGTGAAATAACATTTTCCAGTTATAAGACCATGGTCTTCAAAAAGGCGCCAAAAGGTGACCCTAAATTTGGGCATTTTCCAGTTATAAGACCAGGTCTTATAAGTGGAAAACTCCGGTATGTTCTGTAATATTTTATGCTCTGATTTTTATTTCGTAGTTCATAAAAGTCAAAACAGTGATATTTGGATGGATGGTGGGTTGACGCCCTTTTGGCAAAGTAAGTGACGTTGCCCAAAAATGCTGAGAACCTTTAGATTATGTACTGATATTTAACAATGAACTAACTGTAAATTTCCCCAAGAATGCCATTTTATGCGTTTTTTTAAAAGACAACTTTTAAAAATTTTCTCATCTGGTTGGGCAGCAGGCCAACCAGGTGTCTCTAAGCTTTTACATGTACATGGACATTTTTGTAAGTCCATGTCACTGTCACTGTCACAAGTAACAGCTGTAACAGCAAAAATACAAAAATTTTCAAAAAAATTGAAAACTAATTGAAAAAATTGCATAATTGAAATTTTCCGAGGTTCCATAATTTAATTGAAAATATAATTGTAATTGAAAATAATGGAAAACCATTTCAATTAGTTTAATTTAATTTAATTGAAATTAAAAATCGAGCCCATAATTTAATTGTATTGAATTGAAATTGAAATTCCATAATTTTACATCACTAGTGTACATTATAAATTAGCAACAGTTGGCACGGTACTGAAACCCAGTATGCAGAAAGAACTCTGCTCTGGTGGTCGTTTATGGAAATCAGATAAATTATACTGTTCAACAAGTTCATTGTAGCTGCTTCCAAGGTCAGGTGTGGTCATGGCTAAACTGATTGCACTGCTCCTAACCGCTACGTTAGTCCAGCACCAAGTAAGCAGTGCTCAAATTAAAATCGGCCTTTATCTCTTACGTTATGTAGCGGAGACGATGGCAAAGCAGGCGAAGGAGTCTAACCCATGTAAAAATAATATAAAACGCCGAATCTCGTTCAGTAGCTGGTCTAGGCTTAGCCAACTGCATGCAGTACGCCTGCTTCCAAGAGGGCATAGTCTACGACACACAGCACAAACTGTACGTGTGGCCCTGGAGCGTCTACCAGAGTTGCGCTCGCTGCGACTGTGGGTGTCAGATGCAGTTGAAGGCAAAGCACCGTTGCAACACCAAACTGGCCAATATGAGCTGGATGCAGTTTGGGCTCTCTGCTCTCTTTCGGCAAAAGCAGTTAGTCAATTTCAGACAGCGCTATCGACGACAACACGTTGGTGTGTACCAGCACCACATTGCCCCTTCGCCGCAGCAAAATCAACGATATCAAAACAGTCGCAACGTGCTGGTACAGAGAGGAACACAGTTCTTGAACAGAATGGTGCAGGCGCACTACCAGCTGAAATGGGGCGCCGATGCACAAAGAGGGTAGACACTAGTGTTTCCGATCAAATTAAAATTAAATAACAAAATTAAATTGTTTTGGCCAAAATCACCTAGTAAATAGCAATTTAATAACATATTAAATTTCTCGCGATGACTGTCAAACAAATTAAAATTATATTAAATTTCGTAAAATTGGCCTAGAAATTTGATATAAATTTGATATGAATTTTATATAAATTTGCTTGGTTCGGCAGCTTCACTAACCAAAGTCTGGCTACAAAACAACAAGTTCAGTCCAAAGATGACCTTGTTCATGCTTATAGCAAAGATGTCAATTCATTAAATGCTAATTTGTATGTATACCATTTGTCGCCATCTAAAGAAAGGTCAACTCATTTTGGACAGACACGACCCAGGTTTTGAGCTGTTTCCTCAGGAATTGAGTATTGATTTTAGCAAATTTATATTTAATTCATATCAAATAACAAATTTGTATCAAATTAAATTTCAGAATTTGGGTGCCAAGCAAATTAATAGCAAGTTATTTTCATCTGAAGGCTGAGCAAGCAATTTAATAGTTATTTAATTTCAAAATAAATTTACTCGGAAACACTACTAGACACCGAATGCTGTGATATTGAGACCTTCAGAAAAAGTGCAATACAGCATACAGTAGCAAAGTATAAGGGATGCCTACTACTAGTAGGGATGGCCAAAGCACGTTCGCGCCGCGCCGAATAGAAAATACAAAATCACAGCCAAAAAGTGGTCCAAAGCTGTTTTTGCAACTTCAAGCGCAAATGCTTTTTCGTGTTCCGTTATTGATAGGGGGATGTGATGTATTTATATGAAACAGGGCGTGAGCTATCGAATAAGATGCATTTTGAATCATAATTCGGCCGTTAAAGGGCATTTTCCTCTCGAAAACTGAATTCGTCGTTTTTCAATGGCCATTTTCTGCTAAAAGGAGAGTTGATTCAAATTTTGTTCAACCGGCTTTAAAATCAGCGCAACTCGTTACCTATATAGCACCGCTTTTTTTCTTTCCGCACTCCGGCATGGTCCCCACAAATTTGATTCTTTCTTAACTACTGAAAATGGGCATTTTCGTGGATTTTTTTCATGTTCCTCGTTCTTGTAAAAAAACGACGAATTCGGCGCAAGATGTTCAATCGGTTCCGTGTACAGTAGAGTTCAGACTTTCGAATGATATAAGAATTTGCTCTCTGCTCTTTGCCGTTAACCCCACAAACGATGTTGAAGTTTCTGCAACCCTAAATTTTTGCCATTTTAGGCTTTTATTGTACCCAACACTTGCAATCATACTTTTTTGCATGAATTTAGCTGGGCGACGATTATTCACATCTTTCTAGTAGATTTTAAACAATCAAGTTGGTTTCACCTTCGTAACACGCGCCATAGAAAATCAGCCACCGCTGGGACGGCGACCAAGTTATAAATACTAATTTACGCGATTTGATCCACGCGGCTGTTTTGAACCCGCATTTCTCCAATTCTTCATGAAATTATGTGCGGTTTTTTTCGTAAATAATCGCATCCGGTCATGCTATTGCCGTTTTAGCGTAAATTTTGCTTCTAGCGCGAGTTATTCAAATCTGTTGCCCATAATTAAAAATGGTACCAAGTGCGCCATACAAAAGTTCTTCGCAGACGGACGCTTTTAGATCGCATTTTTCTAATTTTTCACAGAATCAAGTGCGGTTTTTTGCGTAAATTATCGCATCCGGTCATGTTATCGGCGGTTTTAGCATAATTTTTTTGCTGTAGCGTGAATTTTTGAAAACCATTGGCCATGCCTACACTACAAAAATATGAATATGCTTCCAATAGTGAGAATAATGTTCCAATATTCCAATACTGAGAGGAACCATTCAGTCCCTACCCACCGAACACATTGTCTTTACACTGTGGTTTCAGGTTACTGTTGCTAAGTAAATTTATTTTAAATATAATTAAATTATAATTTACTTACCACATGCCCAGAGAAATATAATTAAATTAAAATTTACTTACCACATCTGAGAGAAATTTAATTTAATTATAATTTACTTACCACATTTAATTAAATTAAGTATATTAAGTATATTTAAAATAGGCCTGATTTTGGCGGCTAACATCTGCAGCTTTGCTTCCAACTAAGCAAGGATGCCATAACAGTTATCTAGAATGAAAACAAAACGAGGGTATCACAGGTTAAGTTAACAACAGACATGGACAAAGGGGCTGAGGGGTTTACCGGCGCAGGCTCTGACCTCCTCAGGTTACTGTTCCCCTTTTGGATGTTTTGGAAGAATGTTATGATAAAAGTATGCTTAGGTTAGGTGTGAATGAGCTCAGACTAGCTTATTTCTACCTTAAAGGAAAAAGCCAAAAAACCTTAATTCTATCGAAAAATCGGACTTGCTGGCTTACCAACTCACCTCATAAGCAGCCGCTACCACCTCCAGCCTGCCCCTCAGATTTTGAAAATTTATCACCCCTAGCCGAAATGATAGCCCGTGTCTGTCAATTGTAATAATGACAGTTCGTCAGAATTTTAATAAGAAAGCCCCAATCTCTAGTGGCTTTCCAGACAGTTTCTGCTTGCATCCAGATCCACAACAGACAAAGACAATGCTTGTGAGACTAAACATATGCTATCGCATAGCAAAAATGGCTGAAAAGTACCTATAGGCACTCTTAGCTCGGTGGATAAATTGGAGTAGTTTGTTTTGTGGGAGATTAAGAGAAACAAGCGCAAAGACAAAAGGCGGTGGGCGGGTGGGCAGAAAATTGTGCAGTAAGTATGCCTTGCCATTGAAAGGTATAGATACTGAAAAGCAGGTGCTCACGCAGCACTTGCATAATGCCAAAAGGTTCAGCAATAGCTAGGCTTCTGTAAGTAAATTAAGTATATTTTAAGTAAATTAAGTAAATTATTTTTGGTAAGTATAATTTACAAATTATAATTATAATTAACTTTCCCTGTTCTCGTAGAAATTTAATTTAATTATAATTTACTTACCAAATAATTTACTTGTATTAGTAAATTTCTAAACAATTTAATTAAAATTATAATTATAATTTACTTAGCAACGGTATTTCAGGTATAATCTCAACCTAAAACAGTCAGGCACTTAACGCCGTTTATGGTATCGGCACCTTATATGGTGTCGGTACCATAAACGGCGTTAAGTGCCTGACTGTAAAATTTAATTTTTTTAAAAATTGGTTAAAACCAAGATTAGAAACGGCCGTTTTCCGGGTGGGGGGAACGGGCCAGTAATCTGTGGCTTTTTCAGACAATGGGGAATATACTAATTGCAGCAACTATGACGCATACCAGTCGGACCGTAAATTGCCACTACCGTATCTACTCATTAAATTCGTGTCGAAAACCGTAAACAAACAATTCAAATCAACAGGGCTTCGATAGATAGTAGAAAAACAGTACACTGGGCAAGAAAATTTTGGAAAATTAGCGTTTAGAAACGCATTTCAAAGTTATTCATTGCATACAATTAACAAAAATGAGCAGTTTTCTGTAGTTTAAAGAGGCCTGGTTGGCGCTTTGCAACTGTTGTTTGTGTATACACATACACATTTACCATACACAAAAATACACATTGTTTTTTCAATGTGTATACACATACACATACACATTGAAAATTCCGATACCATACACAAACAGTACTCAAAATGTGTATTTTTGTGTATGTGTATTTGATCGGCAAAAATCGATAAAATTTCGAACAGAAACGTAAAATTTCGATGTTTTTGCTACAGTAATAGACAGTAGATATCCTCATAAAGCCTTCAAAGGGCCTAAGCAATTCGACTTCAAAGCTATCCAAGGTTTAAAGCAGCAGACATTGAGAGATTGGATTTTTTTAGCATTTCTTACTGAAAATCTACCAAAAAATTTGCATTTTTAGTACAATACACATACACAAATATACACAAAAATACACATTGTTTTTCTGAATGTGTATACACAAATTACCATACACATTCGAAGGTATATATGTATACACATACAAATACACATACACAAACGGAAAATCCAATACCAAACAACAGTACGCTTTGCCCAACCATGGCGAGAAATTTTTGAGAAATTAGCCTTCAAAACTAATTTAAAAGTCATCCTGAACATAAAATAGATAGTTTTGGTACATAATTCATTCATTACTCTAAATTTTAGCCAATTTTCCTTCCTAACTCCACCGCTACGCACCCTACACTCCTGAGTACGCTACTGCAAGCAATCACTATTAAGCTGGGGCTAGGCGTCATCGTGGCAGATGTTCCAGGAAGGTAGCATGCAGATCGGCTTACAGTAAACCGCTACAGTTGACACGGTACTGAAATGCAGTATGCAGAAAGAACTCTGCTCTGGTGGTCGTTCATGGAAATCAGAGAAACTATCCTATTCAACAAGTTCATTGTAGCTGCTACCTAGGTCAGGTGTGGTCATGGCTAAACTGATTGCACTGCTCCTAACCGCTACGTTAGTCCAGCAGCAAGCAAACAGTGCTCAAATTAAAATCGGCCTTTATCTCTTGCGTTATGTAGCCGAGACGATGGCAAAGCAGGCGAAGGAGTCTAACCCATGTAAAAATAATATAAAACGCCGAATCTCGTTCAGTAGCTGGTCTAGGCTTAGCCAACTGCATGCAGTACGCCTGCTTCCAAGAGGGCATAGTCTACGACACACAGCACAAAATCTACGTATGGCCGTGGAACGTGTATCAGAGTTGCGCTCGCTGCGACTGTGGGTGTCAGCAGCAGTTAAAGGCAAAGCACCGTTGCAACACCAAACTAGCCAATATGAGCTGGATGCAGTTTGGGCTTTCTGCTCTCTTTCGGCAAAAGCATTTTAGTCAATTGCAGACAGCGCTATCGGCGACAACACGTTGGTGTGAACCAGCAACACCGCATTGGCCCTTCGGCGCATCAACCACGGTCTCAGACCAGTCGCAACGTGCTGGTACAGAGAGGAACTCAGTACTTGCATAGACTGGCGAATAGGTACTACCAGTTCGATGGATACGGTCTCGATGCTCGTTTTCTAGGAGGACCGGGATAGACACCGAATTATGTCATTTGCTATTAGCTGAGAAATAAACTGCTCCTTTTCTAAGCTTTTCCTCCTTGCCGCCAATAATAGCCTATGCAGTTTGTGGTGTGGGTTGCATCTTCTTAGGCTGGCGGAGATTCTGGTGCTCCCGGGCTCGATTTTTTGCCTTGCGCGCCCAAAGGCAGCCCAAGTATTATTTTGATCTTTTCAGTTTCAATATATCTCTAATTTTTACGTTAAAGCTTAAACAGTCGGACACTTAACGCCCTTTATGGTACCGACACCATATATGGTACCGTCGCCATATGGTACCGGCATTATATATGGTACCGGCGCCCATGGCCATGGGTTGGGGTACCATATATGGTACCACCACAGTCGCCGAACGTGGGGGCACCATTATATGGTACCACTACCCTAGGTACCGGTACCATATATGGTACCGGCACCTTAAATGGTGTCGGTACCATAAACGGCGTTAAGTGCCTGACTGTTAAAGGTTCATAGACAAAACTATTCGACTTGATTTTTAAGCGCACAAAGTCGAACTAAGCTTCGAAAAGCTTTCCTAAAAGTTGTACCAATTGATTTGACGTATGGTATCTACGTCAAAACTTCAGAGGTAATTAGATCTCTAGATCTAGATCTCAAGGTCTCTAGCTTCTAATTCACTGAAAAAATCGCATTCGGCTGTGAATGCGGCTTAACAGAAGCTCACTCAAAGACTAAAATAAAACGAAACACAGAGTTGCTTTTTATTACATGCCAATTTGACGGTGCTAAGTTTATGCATTCGTGCTCTGCGCAATGCAGAATACAGAAAACCTTGTAATATTTCAGCATCAAGGCGTAGGTTTAACATACAAAGTAGTACCGCCGAAATCATATGTGCAATCGACGAATCCGCCAGTTATTTTGAAATACCCCAACCTACTTTTTTTGCATTGCGTCATACGCGGTTCCTTGTGCGACTGAGAGAACTTGAAACTCAGCCTAAACTAGTGATGTAAAAAATTAATTTAATTGTAATTGAAATTCGCATAATTGGCCCGTTTTTAATTTCAATTCAATTAATTTAATTTAATTGAAATTCAAAAGTTGGGCCATAATTTAATTGTAATTTAATTGAAATTCGCCTGGAATTTCAATTATATTTTCAATTATTTGCTGGGGTGAATGTAAGGAAATGCGTAAGTATTAATGATGACGGCGCTAATGACTTCAAGCAAAAACCTATTTAAGGTTTGTCACCTCTTTATACTGACCTCACTTTGTTTGGTAATATTTTATGCTCTGCTTTATATTTCGTAGTTCATAAAACAGGCAGGCACTTAACGCCGTTTATACCTTATATGGTGTTGGTACCATATATGGTACCAGTACCTAGGGTAGCGGTACCATATATGGTACCATACCATGTACGTATGGTACCACCACAGGCCTCCAAACGTGGGGGTACCATATATGGTGCCGGTACCATATCTGTGTAGTACCACAACAGTCGCCGAACGTGGGGGCACCATATATGGTACCGGTACCTAGGGTAGTGGTACCATATATGGTACCGTACCGTGTGTGTACGTATGGTACCACCACGGGCCCCCAAACTTGGGGGCAGCATATATGGTACCGGTACCATACAAATGTATATGGTACCACAGGCACCTTATAATGGTGTCGGTACCATAAACGGCGTTAAGTGCCTGACTGTAAAAGTCACAACAGTGATTTGTTGGTGTATGGTGGGTTTTTTGGCGAAGGTACCTAGGAAGTGATGTTGCACAAAAATGCTGAAAACCTTTACATTAAGCACTGAAAATAATGAAATATCTGTAAATTTACCCCAGAATGTCATTTTATGCGTTTTTAAAGGTTAAAATTTTCTTGCCTGTTTCGACAACAGGCTAACCAGGTGTCTGTAAGCTTTTACATGGACATTTTTCGAAGTCCTGTGTTACTGTTACTGTCTTTTAACAGAAAAATACAACAATTTTCAAAAAATTGAAAAAAAAATTGAAAAAAATTGCATAATTGAAATTTTCCGAGGTTCCATAATTTAATTGAAAATATAATTGTAATTGAAAATAATGGAAAACTATTTCAATTAATTTAATTTAATTTAATTGAAATTAAAAATGGAGCCAATAATTTAATTGTAATTGAATTGAAATTCAAATTCCATAATTTTACATCACTAGCCTAAACGCAACATCAAGTGATCGTGAAAATATGACGTCACCGATTTTTCGAACCCACCACCCTCTGGCATCTACTCCTGAGACGATTTTTCAGCCTCCCCTCCGATTTTTCTGGTAAGAAATTTTTGAGCACATTTCTGCGATTTTTTTAGAATTACTGACACTAAAATTGCTAAAAAATCGCCTGTAAAACAGCACTTTTAGCGGTATTTGAGGCTAAATTAGCCAGTTTTAGCCGAAAAAGCGCGATTATTTGCGATTTTTGAGCGTTTTCTGAGCGCCCAACCCCCTCCCTAGAATATTGGCTCAGACCCCCAACCAGGGATGGATGTTTTTCCGAAAAAAACCTCGGCCTGTTATTTTTTCAGTTTTTTTCGGTTTTTCCTTTTTTCCAAACTCGCGGAAAAAAACTCCAGCTCAAGTTCTGGGTATCCTAGCCTGGTTTTATGATTCCTAACGCTTTCTAGCGCCTTACTGAGTCCTTTCAGACCAGAAATACACGTGTTACATAGATATAAATCACGAAACAAGCATGAAACAGTGCCCAACAAGTTCCATCAATAAACGCTATATGCAAATTTTCTTACAGCAGTTTGCACTTTTGTTTTATCATGCCAGATTTGGTCTTTTCTGATGTTTTTCTAACAGGTTTGAGTCAATCTGGCCTATTATACATCACAAAAGTCAATTTTCTAACTGAAAAATGACATAAATTAGCCGTTTTTAGCTTGAGTTTTTTTTTCCGCGATCTTCCGTATGTTTTTTCCTTCCCTTAGGAAAAAACCGTCTTTTTTTTCGAAAAAAAGCGCCGGAGAAAACAAACCTCACATCCCTGCCCCAACCCCTCTCCCCTTAGGCCGATGACCTGTTACATATATGGTTGTACATGACGAATGTGAAGAACTTACCAAATCTTACAGTCATCGTACTCGTCACCTGGTTGCCCTACATACACTTGAAATCTTATAAAAATGCCGTTATAAAGCGGACACCTCTCACCGCCAACTGTGCTGTCAACGTTCAATTCCGTAAACTTGCCTTTGCCTAAACAAAACAACTTTACCAGCTACTGTTCAACGATCGTTCGTTTTACAGTCGATTTCTGTTAACCAGTGCGGAAAAGCAGCACACCCAAACCAAAACTCGGCTAAAAACTGTCCGGTTACGGTCAAAGTGGAGGGGGAGGGGGTCGAGGGAGGTTCGGCCAGAGGGCGGTCCAAACTTTCGAAAACCTCTAAATGGAATGGAAATGCGTTTTTATAACTTTTTTTTCTGTAAGGACGCAAGAATCGCTATTTTAAGCTGAAATAGCTTTTTTAAAGCTAAAAACAAGCAAAAAAATGACAAAAGTGTTTCTAAAAACACCGATTTCTATTAAATATCAGCAGTGGAAACCCCAATGGCTTTTCAAGCTAATTGACTCTTTCAAGAGCTTTTTCCAAGATATTTTTTAACTAGAATTAGTGATTTCTGAGCCAGTTTGTTAGTTTTGGTGCCGCTACTACTGTAATAGATTGTAATATTCAGTCAACTGCAATAGAACTAAATGCAATCCATCAATGCTGTTTATCAATGAATAGTGTTAATCTTGTAATTTACCTTGTTTTTCATAACATTTTGGCTTGTTTTCACATAATTTTACCTTCCAAACTGCCAATTTACGCCCTCGAGACGCACAAAATATTGAAACCATGGGCATATTTACGGAAAGGTAAACCTAAAATAGGGCCAGGTGGGCTTGTTTCCGGAAAAGCCCGGTACAAGTCAGTCGTGTGGTGTACACCGTAAAGGTGAGGCAACAAACCCCTGATCACTGTGAAATTTCGGCTTTGGCCATGAGCAAGGTGCAAGCATTCTGGCCGATAGAACCGCAGAGTACCGTTAACGACCGGGGCACGCAGTTTGTTGTAAAAGAGCAGGTCCCACGGCCATTGCCTCGTTGCTTTGGTTGATCGGACGACGCTTATCAGTGTCAGCACTGCAAACAAACAGACAGAAAAGCTGATTCTCAACCGATCTGCTGAGACGCACCGAACACAAGATACTTGTTCATGCTGAACTGGGATGGAAGCCTGTTGAGCGAGCAGCCACTATTCTGCAAACTTTCACTTTGTTTGATAATTTTGCCATGGGCGGCGGAATAAATTGACACTGTGTCAAATATAATATGTGATAATGTATGTAAAATAAATGCTAATTTGACACAATGCTCCGGCCGAATACAAATTACTGTTGCTTTTTAGGAATAGGCACGCTTTAAGCAGCGTTCATACTTGCCACATCTACGCAGTGGCCATCTTAGATGGCGCCTGCTAAGATGCGACGAAAAAAGTATGAACAAACTAGCGTTTTCCAGCTATTGCTCGCAGCCAGCACCGCTGCTTAGCAGAGAGTTGGAACAATCCAACTCGTTTGCCAAGATACGAGCTACTGTCGTTTGGGTATAGGATTTTCAGGAATCGGTTCGGGATGGGTAGGTATTTTTCGGCATACCCAGGAATCGGTTCGGTATGGGTAGGTATTCGCAAAAATACCGGTATACCGGTATTTATTCGGTATTTGCTGAAAATATTTTACGCAGTAAAAACACTGAATTTCCCATTTACAAAGCTGTGGATTTAGTCATTTCCAAGGTCAGATACTAGAACATTCATCAAAAGCAATGGAATTTACAGTTTTTAGGAACTTTTTAAAGTTATTTTTTAGTTTTACTAGAGTGAAAATCGTTTCTATAAATAGTTTTGGCTAAGAGAAATGCTTCCATTGTACTGTAGTTTTAAGGCCTGCTGGTATATAAAGTATGGCGATCTTAATGAAAAGTGACAAAATGCGGGACTATTTTGTTGATTGTGGATGTATTGTACATCAAGTACGCGGAGACTTGACTATGAAGCATCAGTGTGAAGTTAAGCCAAAACTAGACCAACGCTTTCTATAATGACAAAGCAAGTTTGGGACAGGGAGTAGGGTCAGAGACTAAAAATCCTTCAAATGCGACATTTTGCAAGGGTGTCGTGATAAAATGTGTTTCTGCAAAGAAAACAAAGAAAACATAGTGATCACAGGGAATTTTCAATAAAAATTGCACTAAGCTGAACAAAAAATACCGATTCCTAAATACCTGGGTATTCCCAAAATAATCGGTATACCGGGTATGGGTATTTATTAAAATACCTGGAATGGGTAGGTATTTATTGGGTAGGTATTCCCAAAAATACCCATTTTTCGGTATGGGTTCGGTATACCCAATCAACAGTAATACGAGCATAGATGAGGCCAGTTTTCAGTAATTCCTACATAATACCGCAATTCGACTGCATCCCTAATTTTATATACATTTGATGCGATGTAAAGTCGGAACTCTGCTACTTTACTGCCTGCTGAGAGATGTTTGAGTTCAATTTTAAAAGCCCTCTCAATCCATCAGCATGTAGACGGAAGTCGCCTTACAAAGGCATGAAAGTGAATCAGCCAACTAAGAGCAGATTCTCGTTAGGCATCCTAATGTAAGCAGTCATCTGATAACTTCCTGTTCCCCAGCCTAGATAACTAAACTAGCCATCAGTGTGGTTATACTGTAGGTGTTCTCAGTCATGTTTCAAGCTCAACAGCTGTGCATCCTCCTATTCTTCAGTACAGTAGCTCTGGCTAGAAACCAGACACATATTCGGAAGCGCACTTTTGTTGGTCTGATACAGCGCTGGTTTCTACGAAGAGTGGTGGATACGGTCAAAGAAATGCATTCGTATCAGCAGTCGAATCTGGTTGTGATCTTACCTCGCATGGACATTGATCTAAGCAAAGTTAAAGTGGATTGAAGCTTAACTCGATTGTGCATAGGATATGAAATCTGTATAGTGTATATATAGAACGACTGTCAAAAGTACAATAAAGGAAATCTGATTTCTGTTTTATTAGAAGTTTTTCATAATTATGTAACAACAAACTATTGATTGCGTATATAAACTTATGAATGCAAGCAATACACCTCAGCGTTCTGCTGAGAATGACGTGATTCGTTCTCATTACTGCATACTGCAAAACGTTCAGAAGTTTAGGTTAGGCTAGGCACTAAAAACGTCCACCATGTTTTTTGGCCACCAATGTTTTTTGTTTTTGTTTTTGGGATGCTCGCTCATATGATCTTATCTATGGCGTTGCACGTGTTGCAGAATGCAGAGTCTCTGTGTTTATGTAAATTGGAGGCCAATGTACCAGCCGATGGCCACAGGCAGCAGCAATAAATCACAGTTAACCGAGATTGCACCGATTAGCACACTCTTCCCTGCATCCTCGCAGCAGTTTAATGTTATCGGCGGGCCGGGCCGGCAAAAAGAGAGCTTTAGCACGCGGCAGGTGTACCAGTGCCAAACTTTAGCTATGGATTTGTGCGGAAAAATAGTGGAAGCTGACCTTACTTGGACTGGGCAACGATTCGAACAGGGAATACAAATTCGGTGCGATGAAAAAGGAAGAATTGCTGCTATTGGACACAATTTGGGCTCCGAGGTCGTTCGGTTGAGGGGTCAGGTAGCGATCTTAAACTATTTAAAAGAAACATTATATAACAAAAATTGTAGGCGATTTTGCCGGGCATGGTCAGCGCCCATTCTCATGCTTTTCATCGAGGACTTAGAGGCAAGTCGCATATTGGTGAAAAATCAGCTGACTCCTTCTGGGGTTGGCGAGAAGAAATGTACAAATACGTGACCGAAATGACCGCTGCCCACTTTTATGACATCTGTAATCAAACGTTCGAAGAAATGCTCCAGGCTGGAATCACTGCTGTTGGAGAATTCCACTACTTCCATCATGGACACGAAAATCATCTCTACGAATTTGACAGAGTTATTTTGAGAGCTGCCAGGAATGTGGGAATTCGGTAGGATTTGAAAATCAAATTCAATGTTACACAGTGTAGCAAAGTAACAATTTCAGAATTGTATTGCTAGAAACGCTGTATCAAAAGGGCGGACTGAAAGAAGAACCGCTTGCTCCTGCTCAACAGCGATTTGTCAGCAAGGATTTGGCAGAATTCTGGAATAATTATGATAATCTGTCTGAATTTATTACGCATGAGAGCACGCAAACTCTAGGAGTGGCAGGTTTATTCTAAATTCAAATACTCTATCTAAGAATAAACAGATTTCTATTATTTAGCTCATTCTATTCGAGCTGTGGACGCGAAAACGTTGGTGGAATTCAGAGAAGAATCGATTAAACGAGGAGTGCCTTTTCATATGCACATGGAAGAGCAGCCTCAGGTGCTCCTGCTTATAGATAAGACAAGACATCGTAAAATTAAACGAATTCAGTTTAGGAAATCAAGGACAGTGTATCTGCCCTGGGCAAAACGCCTTCGGGTTTTGTGCTAGAAAATCTAAAGCCTGACAAATTCTTCACTGGAGTGCACTGCACTTATACTGAACCTACAGAACTAGAAAGACTCATTTCTAGCCAGTGCAATGTTTGTTTCTGTCCACTAACTGAAGGTTAGTTAAGCAATATGTCGATTTGTCTGACACGTATTATGAAGGATATTTCAGGCTACCTTGGTGATGGAACCCCAAATCTTCCTCAGAAACAACTGCAGCAACCAATGTTTGCCTGTCTTGGATCAGATTGCAACAATCGAATAAGTTTTGCGGAGGAAATGAGGTCTTTTGCCTACTTTCAACAGGTCTGTCTGTCTATCATGCTCAAATCTGTAAACGCAAAACCCAAACCTTAGGCCAAAACAAACAGTAGAGGTGTGCAGAGTTTGAGCACTAGTCACCCCCTGGCTCAAGAACTGTTGAAAATGGCCACTGAGAATGGTGCTCGATCCTTGGGGCTCGAAGAAAAAGCGGGAAAGTTGGAAAGCGGCTATGTTTTGGACTTCTTCACTCTCGATCTTGCTCATTCGGCTCTGAGCCACTGTACTGCTGAGACGTTGCTTGATGGTTTCGTGTTTGGCACTTCTGGCGACTACTCAGTCATTTCTGGCAACTGTGTCAATGGAACTCTCAAAACTACAGCAAAGGTTGCTTAATTTTATCGTGTCACTGCACTGCACTGCATAACACAGTATCCACTTTGCCGCAGGTGCACTTGACAGAACAACCAATTGTAAGTGGTCAACATTTGGAGGGTGAGGTCACAGTGGACCGATTTTTGGAATGGCTAATGGGATTCGATTCAACTACTGGATCAGAAGGTACTGTAAACTTCAAATAGCTTCAAATATGGAACTTGGCTTGCTTACAGCAACGGTAGCTGCTCCTTTGGCAGAATACTTGGAGGCTCGTGGTTGGTCAGTTCGTCGGCAACCAATAGGAGGTCAGCCCAAACGATACAACATTTTGGCTACTCGCCAGAAAGGCGCTAGTCCTAAATTGATCTTCAACACTCATTTGGATACAGTACCTCCTTATATTCCACCGCTGAGAGATGGTAAAACAATCAGAGGCCGCGGTTCCTGCGACGCCAAAGGGCAACTGGCAGCTATGGTATTTGCGGCAGAAAAAATGGCGGCAAATTCAAAATTAGTCGATCAGATTGGACTGCTGTTTGTGGTGGGGGAGGAATTCGACCATATTGGAATGACAGTTCAGTTTGAGAAACTGATTTCTAGAGCCGAAACATTTGAATTATAGGAAGCCAACAAGCTGGACCTAAAGCCAGACTTTCTAGTGGTGGGGGAACCAACGGAACTCAAATTTGCCAAGCGCCAAAAAGGAGTGCTCAAACTGCAGCTAAAATCAGTTGGAAAGGCAGCTCATTCTGGTTACCCTGAAAAGGGAAAATCAGCCTTGGATCCACTGTTGGATGTTTTGCAGGATCTAAGAAACACAAAGTGGCCTGGAAGTGAAGATTTAGGTAATTTATTAATTTATTCCTCTGAAGCAAGTTTAAAAAAGCACTAAAACAAACTGGAGCCTCAGCTTTGAATGGCGGTTTTTATTGAGCCAAGTAAAAATAACTTTTAGTCTGCTATCATCTTTGTCCAATTGAGAGAGCAGAAACCATATGCTCTGCTCAGATACACAATTCCAAGGCTGAACAGTACATACCGCAAACGCATATTTCCGACATTCAAGCCTGGCCTCTGGTAACCCCAACTTCATTCCATTACCCCTAGTGGTTGTAGACGGCGAAACTGTAAAATATTGATCGAACTCTTATTCACAAAGCTTACGAATGACTTTGTACAAGCTCTGAAGTTCTATGCCTAGACCAACCAGCTGGTACAAGTACAAGTACAAGTTTTACTCTGGATAAAACACCTACACCATGCATAGCACAGTAATCGGTAGGAGTCAGGAAACAAACTAATAAAACAATGCAGGACAACAATACTTAATATTATGAGTAGTGAAGGAGTAAGACAACAGCTGCAACAAGCGGGTCTAAATGGCCGTTATAATCCCTTTCAGAAACCAGCAATCTTCTCGCAAACTACTTTTGTACTCTTTCTGATCAATATCTTTGATAACGCAGGGCCACCAAACACTGCTTGCATACTCTATAACAGGTTAAACAAAAACCTTGCACAAATAACACACAGAAACTTAAGGTTTCATGAATGACAGGACTGAAATATCATGTTAATCCCAGGGCTGTTTGTTTTCCGGAAAAAACTCAAGCCGGTTTTTTCAGTTTTTTTTTCGTTTTTTTTCCAAAAGTTATTTTCCAAGATGACAGAAAAAAAATTTTAACACTCGCTTCTTATTGCAAAATTCAACGAACTAGCGTGAGTTTTATTACAAAATGCACTAATTTAATCTTTTAGAGTAGTAATTTGATTTTGAAACAAACACACAATAATAAAAGTTGCCTGAAAATGGTACCCGTATTTTTTTGCCAAAACAGCTAAGTTATGCCATGAAAATGCTTGTAAGGCTTCTATTAACGTAAATTCAAAGCATTTGAAGCGAATTTAACCAGTTATGCCTATTTCCTTTGAAAACTTGCTTGAGTTTTTTTCGCATTTTAGTTTTTTTCTGAGCCCCTAGTAAAAAAAACATTTTTTTTTCAAAAAAAAACGAAAAAACCAACCCAACAGCCCTGGTTAATCCTATGGTAGGATTTCTGAGCCAGTTGATTGCAGTGTAAAGTTGCTTTTAAATCAGATGATATTAGCACTCCCAAATCACGTATGCAGTCTGCAGACTGCAACTGAAAATCGTTTATAGTATGAGCTCGCTCTGGATTGCATAATTGCTGTAAAGGCCATTATCGGCTGCCCAAACAAACAGATTTCCAAGGTCATCCTGAAGCTTCTCAAAATCGCTGTCTTTTGAAACCCTATGTAATTAAAAAAATAAGTATGCATTTTGGAGATAGGCTGGTAATCTATTAATCACTACCAAGAAGCATAAACGCCATAAGATACTGTCCTGTGGTACACCTGAAGGATTTACAGTGGTACTAGAGAACTTGACCACAGACACAAACCTGCTTTCTGTTTGTTCTAAAACTTGAAGTGTTGTTTGTTTACTTTTAGGCCAAACGACAATGAATATTGGTCTGTTGAGTGGTGGAAAGGCTCTTAACATTGTACCAGGTGAAGCAGAAGCTGGAATAGCTTTCAGGTATGAAATAAGTAAGCCATGATCTCATTTGAAAATTAAAAGTTTCAGAGTTGTTACCGATACGAAATCACTTATTGATCAAATAAAATCAATCATAGGAAATCGCGTGGAAATGACAGTTTTGGCAGGGTCTAATGACCCAGTGAATCTGAATGTGCCCAACGGTTATCCTCAATCTGTGGTTGCATTTAATACTGATATACCGTTTTTTGACAAACCAAGTCATACAAAATGCTTCCTTTTTGGTGCTGGTTCGATAACAGATGCTCATTCTGACTGGGAATTTCTAGACCTAGAAGATCTGCAGCAAGCAGTAGATGTTCACTATGATTTAGCCATGAAACTGTTGAATGTACAGTAGTTTCTTTTCTTTGTGTATACATAGAACTGGACGTGACCATTTGCTCAATGTGTGCAATCTGTGTCTGCATATAGGAAAACATTTTAATATTAAAACTACTGGAAGGTGTGCACTGCAGTGTAATTAAACGACTCTCAAGTCACAAAATGGCAGTATCCTGAATCTGACATGTGTAGCGGCAATTTGTCCAGACCGATTTTATGCCAGACGCAAGTTTACACTGTGCACTGTAGTGCAAAAAAGCCATATGAACCAGTGTTTGGTCAGGCTTTGTCGCCATGTGACAGATAATTAGCATAATCCGCTGTGACAACAAAGACAGGTTCGGCAGAGAACCACTACGATTAATCTTCGTGATACTCTGCTCTGCTAAACGAGCCCGCAGCCCATCAATTGTACTGTGTCTACTCGCAAAATGGGTAAGAGAGAGTAACAGTAACAATTTGTGAAGTGTGAAAGGACATTGTTAAAATGTATAGGAGTTTGGGAAGACGTTTTGCAAGCCGGGCACGATGCTATGGTGCCGTTTAAAGAGAAAAACTACGCGAAATTCGCTGAATACTACACCACTGACTGTGTCTGCATTTACCCTAAAGGTGGTCGGATAACCGGTCGCGATGGTAAACAAATATATGTTTAGTGGATTTGATTCGATTAGGTGTGATGATTTTTAATTAAGAATTGATAAAGTTCTTCTCAACGGCCGGCCCGGATATGAACGACGTGGGCGATTTCAAGCGTGAATGCAGCGAGCAATGCGAGGCTTGTGTGGTCGAAATCAACAGCTACACTGTTGGAGGAGAAAAATTCGGGTGAAAACTTTGTGCAAAATTTGAGCCAAAACGGAGAATAAAAGGTGCTATATTTTGTAGCTCACTGGTGGTGTGGAAGAAAATCGACGGTAAATGGCTGATCAAACACGAAGTGATGAGCGGATGAAGAGGTCTTCATGAAACGTTAGGGCTTTCCGTAAATGCACATTCTTTCGCAGTTCTAGATTTTTTATCACAGCACCCAGTCATTGTTATTTCGAGTCAGTAAATAAATGGAGAAAACGAAACGCGCAGCGTTCACAACAACTTTTTCACAAGTTTTTCTTTGTTTCACAGTTTAGCAAGCTCACCAAAATAATTTACTAATCGACGCACTACGCGCCTGGCGCGTCGTTCTCGATTTCTGGCGTGCGATCGACCGATGGTCTCTTCCACTGGTCGCGTTTGTATCCAACCACTACCGTATCCAGATAATTCTCTAACGTTCGCTCAGTAACCGCTGCGATGAAACGAATGAACGGACGAAGGTCGCCTAGAAATAATCACATTTTCAGAGTGCGTACCTACATGGTAACAGAACAGGTGATGCACAGAAGCGGGAGGGGGTTTGGGCCAGGCCGCGCGACTGAGTCGTGGGTTGGGTAGAGTATTAAGAGCCGGTTTCTCTATGAATCGACTTTTGCTCCTTAACCTCCGGACAAATCTCAACTTTTTGTCTCCGATTTGGCTGAAATTTTCTATTTTGGTTTAATTTGACCTAAAAAGACATTTTATCACCTTCCCGGCCATTTTTGAGAGGGTCACTTTTTCGACCCTCTCACTGATTTTGAGCCATAACTCGGGACGAAATCATCGTAGGAACTTGCGAATTGCATATTTAGAATCAGAAAATTATTCTCTTTCAACCGATATCCTACTCGACTGCATTGCGGAGAAAAAAAATTTTTCGAACCCCTTCCGGGACCATACATGTAGTTGGGGGGGAAGAGGGGGGTATTTCCCCCCAGGCCCGATTTTCGGAGAAAATCCGCCCCCCCCGGCCGGATTCTGGGGGGGAATTTTTTGAAACCCTATTTTGGGTTTGTAAACCTGCAAACAGGGTTCCAGAAGCCCTGATTAGGGTTTCAGAAACCCAACTTGGGTTCTGGAGCCCTAGTTTGGGTTTCAAAAGCCCTAAATAGGGTTCCGGAACCCTGTTTTGGGTTTCAAAAACCCTAAATAGGGTTCCGAAACCCTGTTTTGGGTTTCTGAAATCCTAAATAGGGTTCCGGAATCCTAATTTGTGTTTCTGAAACCCTAAATAGGGTTACTGAAACCCCTAAATAGGGTTCCGGAACCCTGTTTTGGGTTTCAAAAACCCTAAATGGGGTTCCGAAACCCTGTTTTGGGTTTCTGAAATCCTAAATATGGTTCCAGAACCCTAATTTGGGTTTCTGAAAGCCTAAATAGGGTTACTGAAACCCTAATTTGGGTTACTGAAACCCTAATTTGGGTTACTGAAACCCCTAAATAGGGTTCCAGAACCCTGTTTTGGGTTTCTGAAACCCTAAATAGGGTTCCGGAGCCCTACTTTGGGTTTCAAAAACCCTAAATAGGGTTCCGAAACCCTAATTTGGGTTTCTGAAATAGGGTTCCGGAACCCTAATTTGGATTACTGAAACCCTAATTTCGGTTACTGAAACCCTAAATAGGGTTCCGCAACCCTAATTTGGATTACTGAAACCCTAAATAGGGTTCCGGAACCCTAATTTGGGTTCCTGAAACCTTAAATAGGGTTCCGGAACCCTAATTTGGGCTACTGAAACCCTAAATAGGGTTCCAGAACCCTAATTTGGGTTTCTGAAATAGGGTTCCGGAACCCTAATTTGGGTTACTGAAACCCTAATTTCGGTTACTGAAACCCTAAATAGGGTTCCGGAACCCTAATTTGGATTACTGAAACCCTAATTTCGGTTACTGAAACCCTAAATAGGGTTCGGCAACCCTAATTTGGATTACTGAAACCCTAAATAGGGTTCCGGAACCCTAATTTGGGTTCCTGAAACCTTAAATAGGGTTCCGGAACCCTAATTTGGGCTACTGAAACCGTAAATAGGGTTCCGGAACCCTGTTTTGGGTTTCAAAAACCCTAAATGGGGTTCCGAAACCCTGTTTTGGGTTTCTGAAATCCTAAATATGGTTCCAGAACCCTAATTTGGGTTTCTGAAAGCCTAAATAGGGTTACTGAAACCCCTAAATAGGGTTCCGGAACCCTGTTTTGGGTTTCAAAAACCCTAAATGGGGTTCCGAAACCCTGTTTTGGGTTTCTGAAATCCTAAATATGGTTCCAGAACCCTAATTTGGGTTTCTGAAAGCCTAAATAGGGTTACTGAAACCCTAATTTGGGTTACTGAAACCCTAATTTGGGTTACTGAAACCCCTAAATAGGGTTCCAGAACCCTGTTTTGGGTTTCTGAAACCCTAAATAGGGTTCCGGAGCCCTACTTTGGGTTTCAAAAACCCTAAATAGGGTTCCGAAACCCTAATTTGGGTTTCTGAAATAGGGTTCCGGAACCCTAATTTGGGTTACTGAAACCCTAATTTCGGTTACTGAAACCCTAAATAGGGTTCCGGAACCCTAATTTGGATTACTGAAACCCTAATTTCGGTTACTGAAACCCTAAATAGGGTTCCGCAACCCTAATTTGGATTACTGAAACCCTAAATAGGGTTCCGGAACCCTAATTTGGGTTCCTGAAACCTTAAATAGGGTTCCGGAACCCTAATTTGGGCTACTGAAACCCTAAATAGGGTTCCAGAACCCTAATTTGGGTTTCTGAAATAGGGTTCCGGAACCCTAATTTGGGTTACTGAAACCCTAATTTCGGTTACTGAAACCCTAAATAGGGTTCCGGAACCCTAATTTGGATTACTGAAACCCTAATTTCGGTTACTGAAACCCTAAATAGGGTTCCGCAACCCTAATTTGGATTACTGAAACCCTAAATAGGGTTCCGGAACCCTAATTTGGGTTCCTGAAACCTTAAATAGGGTTCCGGAACCCTAATTTGGGCTACTGAAACCCTAAATAGGGTTCCAGAACCCTAATTTGGGTTTCTGGAGGGCCAAAATAGGGTTCCGGAACCCTAATTTGGGTTACTGAAACCGTAAATAGGGTTCCGGAACCCTATTTGGGTTTCAGTAACCCAAATTAGGGTTTCAAAATCCCTAAAGAAGGTTCCAGAAATGAATTTTAACTGGACTATGTCGAATAAAATGGTTTTTTTGCTCGTTTTAATTCAAAATTAGCTTTTTTTGCACATTTTAAATTAATAATATGGTTTTTTGCACGTTTTAAAGCAAAAATAGGGTTTTAAACGATATTTTTGCACTTCAGACAGGATTTTTACCCCATTTTTAGTCCTCAAAACCCTGTTTTGAGCCCAAAAAAGGTCGCTGAAACCCACATTTCGACACCAAAAAAAGGTCGCTGAAACCCCCTTTGGACATAGCCCTGAAACTCTATTTTGGATCAGAAAAATTCCCCCCCAGCCGAAAACCCAGCTACATGTATGTCCGGGACCGATTTGACCCCCTCACCGTCAATAGTCCGACTATTTTATTTCATGGAAATGTAGCGCTATGTTTTTGTTTTTGATTAAAGAAAAAAAATCGACAAAAAAAAGTGACCCACAATCGAGTTTTTGGGCCTTGAAAGTTGAAAATCAAAAAAAATTCCTTATAATGGATTGCACACTGTAAACAACACAACTTGGTCAGTTTTGAATCGAATTCGGAGATCTTTGGCACACATATTGTACTGTTCGTCTTGCACATAGCTCACAAACCTGGTCCTGGTTGCCGCTGTTTAACACGAGTTTTCAGTGGCGGATCCAGGGGGGGTGCGGGGGGGGGGCGACCGCCCCCCCATTGGCCGGACCGACCTTCTCAAAAACACAAGGGGGTACCAAGGTGACTTTTGGGATGGTAGTGCCAAAAGTGCTAGTACTGGTCAGCAGTTAAATTTGGCGCCTCGGCCTCGGCCGCGCTGCACTGCTATTGGCTATCTAAATCTGGCAGTCTCACGGCCGGCCCAGCGAGCGCCGCATAGGGATAGATCTGTAATTAATTATTGGGTCACTAACTGGCCAAGTCAGCGCAGCGCGAGACTCTCAACGCCTTTTGACCCTAAAGAGGTGTGTCTGTGTGTGCGATTAGAAGAGGGCTCAAGTGCGCCCGGCTGTGTAATCTTTTCGGTCGACATACGCGTTTTCTTTTCCAGGTTAGTAATTTTCCGCTATTTGAATTTGTAAAACTTGTAATTTCTGTCAATTTTAAGCTCAAAATGCTTTTTAAATGCGTTTTCAAAGGCTAAATTTTCAAAAATTTCTCGCCTGGTCGGGCAGAAGCCCAACCAGGCCGCTTTAAACTACTAAAACTTGTAATTTCTGTCAATTTTAAGCTCAAAATGCTTTTTAAATGCGTTTTCAAAGGCTAAATTTTCAAAAATTTCTCGCCTGGTCGGCAGAAGCCCAACCAGGCCACTTTAAACTACTAAAACTTGTAATTTCTGTGAATTTTAAGCTCAAAATGCTTTTTAAATGCGTTTTCAAAGGCTAAATTTTCGGCAGTAGGAAGAAAACCCCCCAGTCGGGGGCGGGGCTAGAGGGATTACTGTAGTCGATTTCAATTTCTGGCTGGTGTGAACGTGAAGTTGGTTTTGCCAAAATCGCATTGTTTTTAGTGCGACGAAGCTGGTAGAATGCCGGAAAGTGCTCAGTCGTCCGAATTAGAGAAGTTAGTCACCCAAATATTAGTTGTTGATCAGAAAATCTGGTTGTTTTGCGTCGTCGAAGCGTGTGAGCGATTATGGCGGAATAGTAACAAGAATTTTCGAACGGATGGCCTACCTAGCTGATAGAACGGCTCCAGCAAGACATTTTAACTGAAGTTAACTCACTTGCTCGCCTTGGGTGAGGAAGGCGGACAAAATCGTGTTTGGCGTAACAATTTTTAGGTTAGTTAGCACAGCACCTTTATCTTTTTTTTAATGTTTAAAATGACTTATACTATAGGCTTCAGTGTCTCCCTCGTTAGTTCGTGAGGAAGGGATGACTTCGTTAATAGGAAGATTTTTATGTTAGGACTAGTGTGTATGTTTGTTTTTTAAGTAGCGACCGACCGTTAGTACCACGGATAGCGCTTATTTTGCCAACAGTAGACCTCAGTCCGCGGTATTTGCGCACATATATCCTGTAAGAATCGGTCGCATGGTGGAGATTTCTTTAGAACGTTCTTCCTGAGCCTAAGACTAAAAAGTCGGGTAGTTGGCCGGTAGGGCGAATTGGCCTCCTCTGTTTACCGCAACGCCCAACGGGTTCCTGCAGAAAATTTACGCGCTGATGTCCGCGGCCGGAGAACGAAGTGCTAAGTTTATTCAAAGAAGCCAGCCTGGATGGAGAACACAAACGACGACAATTCTTTGACTATACCGGCCATACATGTACCAGGTCATCCGCCGAAGCGGGAGGGGAGTCTGGCGCCGGCCGGGGGGTCTGAGCCCAAATTTTTGGAGAGGGATTGGGCACTAAAAATCGCTCAAAAATCGAAAAAATCGCAATTTTTGGCTAAAAATCGCTAATTTGGGCTGAAATACAGCTAAAAAGTGCTGTTTTGCAGTCGATTTTGGCAATTCTTGTGTCTGAAAAATCGCACAATTGTGCTCGAAAAATTACTTGCCAGAAAAATCGGAGAGGGGGTCGGAAAAATCGTCTCAAGGGCTCCCATCCGGGGGGTCTGGCCTAAGTCGGGTGGGGGGGGGGCAGACCCCCCTGTTACATGTATTATACTAGGGTGGGACGGCCCAAAAAGTAGTTAGTTTTGTTGCCGTAATGGGTTATTGGCTGTAGGATGTTCGTGCGACGATCGGTCCATACCGGGTGCACTGAGTGATGGTTGTCTTAGGTGTGTATTGTTTTTCTCGCTTTAACTTAGTGTACGCAGATGCAGTTTCTTTAGGCACCTCTGCAACGGCAGCGTCCTAAAACGCGAAAGCAGTAGCAGAACGTCGACTGAACCGGACATGGCGGCTGCTTTAATAGCTCGGCGATTGTGACAGAGAACTTGCCTTGCGACGGCTAATTCAGAGTTGACGCCATTGCCGGCCCTAACTGCCATCTCCACAGACAATTAACACAGTTGTTTCCACTGTCTACGATGACGGAGAACACAGATGTTGGCAGGCAGCGATGAGTAAATATGTAAGGTACGACATTTTGATTTAACCGTCTTAACCCGTTACACTCTAAACAATTATGTGTTCATCTGAGTGAATAAAATTAGGACTTGTTGTTCATCATTCCATTGTTAGGATCAAGTTAGGTTAAATGTTGCTCAGAATAAAAAAAAATGCAAGATAAAAAATCTCGGCTCGGCTCAATTTGGGTCAGCTCACTCGTTCGGCCCGTTTATGCGTACCTGCAAGCTCGCTCGGTACTGGTACCATATAATATCGATCCCTGGCTGCAATTATTAAACACTACCCATGATTAGCGATCGACCGGAATTCCGGTTCCGGTGCTGAAGGGTGCCGGAACTGGAACTTTTTGACTTTCCGCTCTTTTTGGAAGCAAACCCTAATTTCCATGCAATAACGCTAAACATTATTAATAATCACCTAAAAACTTTGTTTTAGACAACACTTTTGATTGCAATCACTACTTTTTTCTCAGAAGTGTACACAAAAGTGAAACATAGTTCTTAAATATATAGCACCCCACAAAAACGCAAAATCATCAAGGGTGTGTGAGGGTCCAGTACGAGGAATGTAGGATTCTCTGGGAAATCAGTAAACTAAAACTAAATCAATGTTTTTGGTGCTTAAACAGTATGTAAACACTACTTGGACATGTAAAATTGTAATGTTTCATGGCAGTTCTACCAGTTCTAACTGTAGCAAAGCACTCTGTATCTGTTTTCTGCAGTTTTCAGCTAGAATTTCCAATTTTAGCCTTTGTTGAAAAGTTCCGGTTCCGCCCGGAACTGGGGTAATTCCGGTCCGGTTCCAGTCGGAATTTTGGTTCCGGTCGATCGCTACCCATGAGTTGACTGAAAACGTGATCAATTATATTTATTCTCGGTTTAGTCTCCGGATTGGTTGGTTGCCGAACTGAACTGAAGATGAAGATGAAGCGCTTCCAGCCTGTCAAGTTAAACTGAAAAAGCCTTCGTTCAGACGATACTCTCACGGTTCTCTCGTGGAAGTCTCTGCGAAACTGCACTTGAGATTTGATTACGCATTTGTTACCAGTGGTTAGATTTGTCCATACATGTACTAGGGGGGTTTGGGGGGTTACCCCCCCTGCTGGAAAGGCCAAACCCCCCCACCCCCCGAGACAGGTTAAGGGACCCATCCCCCTGACCAAAAATACAAGTACTAGTAGTGGCTCCAGTATTAACAAACTGGGTCAGAAATCACTAATTTTTAGCCTAAAATTCACTTGAAAAGCCTTTGGAAACCGAATTTGGCGTTTCCACTGCTGTTATTTAAGAAAAATCGGTGTTTTTGGAAGCTCTTTTTGTCATTTTTTTGCTTGTTTTTAGCTTTAAAACGCTATTTGGCAGCTTAAGAGTCAGTCTCTGGGCCAATCGAGTTTCAGTATTCAGACCCAAAAATGAAACTTTGGCGTGGAGGGCTCAAAGTTGGAGGACTAATACGTATGGATAGGTTATATAACCACCGCAAAGGATATTCCGATTCGACGCTCCACGCTCGAGATACGGCCTTCTGAAAATCGGTCCGCTTAACTATGGGACCAAAATTTCAAAATCGAATTTCTAGCGCACTAATCAGTATTGGGACTTAAAAATTGGGGGTTTAGGGTAACTTTTAGAGTACTTTCAGAATCAACGGTCGAATTCCATTTTCAATGAAAAAATATTTTTTCGACCCCCTTTGGAGCCCCCTAGCTCGTCTGGAACCCCCCCTACACCGTTTTTTTTATTTCAGAATATTGTAGCGCTATCAATTCCCTACGGTTTGGTATAAGCCACATTTTCTGACCCGTGGAAGAAAGTGGTGAAATATGGCTTCAAATTTGAAAAATCCTCAAAATTTTTAGTATTTGTTTTGGTTTTAGTAACTAAAAATTTGAGGATTTTTCAAATTTGAAGCCATATTTCACCACTTTCTTCCACGGTTCAGCCAATGTGGCTTATAAAAAATTTTTTTCATTGAAAATGGAATTCGACCGTTGATTCTGAAAGTACTCTAAAAGTTACCCTAAACCCCCAATTTTTAAGTCCCAACACTGATTATTGCACTAGAAATTCGATTTTGAAATTTTGGTCCCATAGTTAAGCGGACATATTTTCAGAAGGCCGTATCTCGAGCGTGGAGCGTCGAATCGGGATATCCTTTGCGGTGGTTATATAACCTATCCATACGTATTAGTCGTCCAACTTTGAGCCCTCCACGCCAAAGTTTCATTTTTGGGGTCTGAATATGGCAAAGGACCAAGACTCGATCGGTTCAGAGACTGACTCTTAAAATAGCGATTTTTAGCGTCCTTACTGAGAAAAACGTGCTAAAAACGCATTTCTAGGCGTTTTGGAGCTTTTGAAATTTGGGACCCCCCACCTGGGCGAAACCCCCCCTCGACCCCCCACCTGAGGAAACCCCCCCTACCCCCCTCCCCCCAGGTCGGCCCGGAGCTGTTACATGTATGGATTTGTCTGTCCGCGTGCACCATAGTTTTTCTTTGGTAAAATAAGTACGTACGTAAGGCCGTACGTACAACACCAGAAGTAAATCACTGTCGAAGTTTTTGTTCTGACAGCGTATCGTTTGTCTGTCGATGAGTGATGCCAAGGTGTCGTGCCAGTGCTGGGAACTGCCTGTTTAGTAACTCGCATTGGATTGTACTATCATGGCCGTAGTGTTAGGCCTCACCACACGGCGAGTCGATCACGCTCACTCACATCCTGCCATTCCTTCGATACAGTAGTAGCCGGCACACATGCTCGGTGTCAGGCTGGGCGGGTCTCAATGGTAGCTGTCCCCGTTTCCGTTTGTACGAAGACGTGTGGTTACCATTGTAGTTTTAAGTGCAAGGGCAGATTCCGTTCCTATTCTTTGGGTAAAGGCGAAGACGAATTCGGGTCCTACATACTGTCTTTTGTAACAGAGCCTACTTTCTCAGAAAATTTATTCAACTGTACATAGAAAGGTAACAAGTTACGCAGCTCAATGCAGACTTTGACGATCGCGCAAATGCTAGCTCATGGTAGGTAATCTCCCCCAATTTGACGACTTTTCCTTTTTATTGATCGGACCTAATGAAATCGTCGAATTTTCAGAGTCTGGTTAGGGAGGCCTATACATCAAACATTGTTTTTTTTCGAGAGGAACAATCCACCGCAAACCTGCTTTGTCATCCATAGTTACTAAAAGAAAAACAGTTATATTAATTTTTATTTATGAATGCCGTGGCTTTCACGATTCTCTGCCACCAACAGCATAGCGTTTTATGCCATTCCTAACATTTTGCGCCTACATTTTTCCACATGAATATAAATTCAGCTAAATTCTATTAGTAATTATTCGTTGGAAATGATTCAAATACAACTGCTAAACACTTCTAATTTATAGCGGTAGTTGCGCAAAAATATGTTCTGTTTTTGTTGCAATTGCACGTGCTGATAAATGCGTTTGCTATTTTTGAACTTCCCGCGCCACTTTACTACACACCGCGCGGCGCTACAGTAACCCTAACGGCGGCCATCTTGTTGGGGGGTTTTTTTCCTATAATCAAATTTTCAAAAATTTCTCGCCTGGTCGGGCAGAAGCCCAACCAGGCCACTTTAAACTACTAAAACTTGTAATTTCTGTAAATTTTAAGCTCAGAATGCTTTTTAAACACGTTTTCGAAGGCTAATTTTGCGAAATTTTCTCGTCCTTGTTGGGCACCGGCAGCGGCAGTGGGGGTCTATTTTGGCTCCACCCACCGCCCCCCCCATTGGGAAATCCTGGATCCGCCACTGCGAGTTTTATGCTTATTTTGTTAATTATTTTCAGTTTCGCAAACAATTTCTCGGTTTCATTGTATGTTTCCCATGATGGGCATCCGAATTGTCTTTTTGAAAGGAATTAGAGCTGGAAATCGGGCCGGTGTCGCGTCAGATTTGGTCTGGGCAGTATTTGGTCTGGCCGGACCAAATATGGCACCACATTTGGTCCGGCCGGACCAAATCTGACTATTTTGTGCCAGCAGATTCAGTCCGGGCACCGCAGATATGGTCCGGGTAGATGTAATAAGGTAGGGAGTAAAACCGGGTTGGCTCTGTCAGGCCTCTGATAAGAGGTAGCCAGCAGTCTGGCATCACTGTGGGCTCTGTCCGGGTGGGTTATGGAAGTAAGTATTCAGTAAGTAAACCCAGATTTTTTAAATTCATTAAGTACGAGTAAGTACTGGGTTTTTCAAAGAAAACCCGGTAAGTACTCAGTAAACAATTCAGTAAACTTGGTAAAACTTTCAAAATTCAGAAGTACAATATGTTACAATTTATCTGAAAATGTTTACCTGATATAGCTTTTAGCTACTAGAATCCTTTTTCAGTGCTGATTGATGAGTTTAAGATAATGTACTTACTTTATCCACTTCGAAAAAACCTTACGGATATATCCGTAGATCTGAAAAACGTGACTCGGTTTCAGGTAAATGTGACTCGGTTTCAGGTAAATGTGATTCGGTTTCTGGTAAATGTCACCGGTTCGTCCAACCCCCTAGGTTGGTTCGTCAAATGCTATTCCGAATCTTTAGTCACATTTTGAAAAAGCGAACCCTACCCGTGCCTAGTCGGCCGAACCTTTAATTTTTGCGCCAGAAACTATACCAAAAATTCCGAAGCCAAATTGAAATCATTGTACCGAACCCGTTTTTGCAACAATCCCGAACCCGCAACAATCCCGAATCTAGGTAAAGCCGAACCTATGTTTACAGCTGAATCTTTATTCTAGACACCCGAATTTTTATTGAAACACCTTAATCTTTATTCCCTAGCCTGTTCTATTCCTGCTGTTTCGACACTGCTGTTTTGTTTTGGGCGCGACACTAGCGGTTGGTTCGGATGCTAGGTTCGGCAGGCTGAGTTAGGTTCAGCACTTTGTTCATTGTTAGTTTGTCTCTGAGGTGTGCAGTGTGCTGCTACCGAACCTCTTCAGTGCTGAGTTTCGTTGGCACCTCTGGTGTGTTGCTGTCAACTCGTCCCTCCCTGGGCTGCGGCTCGGTGTGGTCCAACCAACCATTTTTGATTGACGTCTTTGCCGTTTTTGTTTAGTTGATTGCAACACATGAATCATAAAAGCTGCATAGCATACATCGCATCACTACACCAGTGTTCACAAAGTGCATAGTATGGCCGAACACATAGGCAGAACTTTCTGATACGCAGCTAAATCCAGTCATAATACCTGCAAAATAAACAGCAAATTCAATTGTGCATAGTGCGCAAACTTTTCAGAGAACATTCTGAGAACAAATGGATCAATTCTGGTAATGATTCGGGTCATACCAAACGAAGGTTCGGGACATACAAAACAAAGGTTCGGGTCATACCAAACGAAGGTTCAGGTGACCTCCAAATCTGGGTTCGGGGTGACCACCACACATGACTAAAACGAACACAATTTTGGTTCGGAAAAAACGCCACAGATTCTGTTGAAAGATTCTGCAAAAGGTAACATTCAGTTTTATAAAATTCAAACCTTTGAAAGATTCAGGCAAAAAAAACTCTGCCCTAAAAATCTGAAACCGAACCCGTTTTTGCGTTCGGAATAAAAAACGTGACTCGGTTTCAGGTAAATGTGATTCGGTTTCAGGTAAATGTGATTCGGTTTCAGGTAAATGTCGCGGGTTCGGAAAAATTGGTCTTTTCGAAGTGGTTAATTCAAAATACTACTTGTACTATTATTGTACTTACTAATAATTCAAAATAACTAAGTACCGAATAACTTTTACTCTGTAAATTTACTGGGAACAACACTGATTAATGCCAGAACTTTTGACTTTTACAAAATATCTGCGCATATATTCAAAATTTCATAAATTTCCACAAAAATTAAGATCCGCGTCCTAGATCCATTCCCATCAAAGTGTAAGTTCGTTTCGTAAGACAGTCAGTGTACATTGTTTTATTTGTTCTTCAACTGTATTATTACTATTATTACACGCTGTTTGTTCGATCTATTGGAATTAAACAGCAAATTTTAATACCCGGACCAAATATGCCAGACCCAGACCAAATATGGCACCATATTTGGTCCGGCCGGACCAAATACGCGGCCGGACCAAATATGGCGTGACACCGGCCCAACCCAAGCAATGCCTAAGCGAAGGATAGTTGGAAACTTTTGCATTGAATAAACATTCTGCTTACTTGGTACTTACAAGAAGTAAGCATCAATTAGCATCGTGCACTATAACGAATATTTACAGAGACTGCTTAGACTCTGTTACTCTCTTGTTATTTGTTTTCTCCTTAAGTAATGCCATGCAAGATTAAGATTTGCGTAGGTGTGCACGTGAACAGACTAAAATATACATTATTGATCCTGGCAGCTGTGGGATGGCGGCTGTAAAACACGTCATCTCAACTCAACTATTGACGTATGTACATACAGTATGCAAACTATAGTCTGTTCAAAAAATAAGCGACCTGGCGGTTTTTTGCAAATAACTTTTTGGGTGCCATCCAGGCAACTTGAGCCTCATAACCAAAGTTGTAGACAAGGTCGAGCTCCGGCCTAGGGTAAATCCTAATCTGCGCTACGTTTGCTCTGAACACTAATTTGCGCAATGTCAAAAAAATGAGCTTTTTTCCTAATTGTGATGAAAATTAGATGACTGCAGAATTCGATTCTAGAGTCCTTGGCGACTCCAATGATGCTTTCATGATGTGTCTAGGCCAAACCGATCTGGAGATATGTCCGGTCAAATTATGCAAAAATCGAAAAAATGGCGTTTTTTTTAAAATTGCACAAAATAAGGGGAAACATAATTTTTTCCTCAGGGAGGGGGGTGGGCGATGGGGGTATGGCCGGCCGAGGGGGGTATGGGCCGGCGAGGGGGGTAAACCCCTTACCCCTGGCCCATGTATGGTCCATACCATTATAAGCATCCGCAATCACTTTTTAGGCGTTTGCGAACTCTACCATTACAACACTGCCACTTCTGACATGCAAATTTTGAAAATTTGTGTTACAGTAAAAAAAAAATTTTTCTTGAAGCTGTACCACCGCTTGTTGGAAGCCGAATTACGGTATCAGGATAAGGTTTTCAGGGTCGGGAAGTGTCAGATTCGATTCCGGCGGTCAAGAATACCCCATTCAGGAAGTTTCAGCCAAATCCGTCGGTCTGCCTATGTTTCCCCTTTATTTTGTGAAATTTTCAAAAAACGCCATTTGTCGCGATTTTTGCATAATTTGACTGGCCATATCTCCAGATCGGTTTGGCCCAGACACATCATAAAAGCATCATTGGAGTCGCCAAGGACTCAAGAATCGAATTCTGCACTCATCACATTTCATCGCAATCGCTCATTTTTTCACATTGCACAAATTAGTGTTCAGAGCAAACGGAGCGCAGATTAGGATTTGCCCCAGGCCAGAGCTCGACCTTGTCTACAACTTTGGTTCTGAGGCTCAAGTCGTCCGTAGGCCTCCCAAAAAGTTATTCGCAAAAAACCGCCAGGTCGGTTATTTTTTTAACAGACTATAGTTTGCATACTGTATGTACATGTACGTCAATAGTTGAGTCGAGATGACGAGTTTTACAGCCGCCATCCCACAGCGGCCAGGATCAATAATGTTTATTTTAGTCTGTTCACGTGCACACCTACCCAAATCTTGCATGGCATTGTCGCTTTGGCATTGCTTGGGTTGGGCCCGCCCGATTTCCAGCTCTAATTCCTTTCAAAAAGACAATTCGGACGCCCATCATCATCATGGGAAACATCAAATGAAACCGAGAAATTGTTTGCGAAACTGAAAATAATAAACAAAATAAGCATAAAACTCGTGTTAAACAGCGGCAACCAGGACCAGGTTTGTGCGCTATGTGCAAGACGAACAGTACAATACGTGTGCCAAAGATCTCCGAATTCGATTCAAAACTGACCAAATTGTGTTGTTTACAGTGTGCAATCCATTATAAGGAATTTTTTTTATTTTCAACTTTCAAGGCCCAAAAACTCGATTAGGGGTCACTTTTTTTTGTCGATTTTTTTCTTTAATCAAAAGCAAAAACATAGCGCTGCATTTCAATGAAATAAAATAGTCGGACTATTGACGGTGAGGGGGTCAAATCGGTCCCGGAAGGGGTTCGAAAAAATTTTTTTCTCCGCAATGCAGTCGAGTAGGATATCGGTTGAAAGAGAATAATTTTCTGATTCTAAATATGCAATTCGCAAGTTCCTACGATCATTTGGTCCCGAGTTATGACTCAAAATCTGTGAGAGGGTCGAAAAAGTGACCCTCTCAAAAATGGCCGGGAAGGTGATAAAATGTCTTTTTAGGTCAAATTAAACCAAAATATGAAATTTCAGCCAAATCGGAGACAAAAAGTTGAGATTTGTCCGGGAAGAGTCGACCCTTATATAAACCGGCTCTTAAAATGGCCGAAAATGGACAAATAGTGCGTGATAACAATACGTGCTCTGCAGATACAGTAAAAAATAGACAAAAAAGTGCGTTTTGGCTTAAAAAAAGAAAAACTATGTGGACACGGCAAAACCCCTGTTACATGTATGGCAGCTAGCCAAACATCGGTAGGCCCCCACTCTTAGATTTTTGGTTTTTTGACTGCCCAACCTATTTTTCCAGCCAATGTATGTTGCTCAGCTCGACCGAAAAACGTATTCCAGTAAACAGGTATACTCCGTATCATGAATCATACATGGTCGGTCATCCGCTAATAGGGAGTGGAGTTGCGGGTCTGAGCCCAAGTTCTAGGGGAGGAGGGTTGGGTAATAAAAACCGCTCAATTATCGCAATTATGGGCAAAAAAGCGTAAAAAATCGCTAATTTGGGCTTACCACTACCATATATGGTACGAAATCTGAACAGAGTGGTACCATATGTGGTACCGGTAGCAATGCGAAGGTAGGGCTACCATTTATGGTGCCAGTACCATACATGGAAACACCACCCTAGGCACCGGTACCATATGTTGTCGGTACCAGACATGGGCTAGCATTTCGGCTGAGGGGGGGGGGGGGGCAGAATTTTCAATTCCTGAGGGGGGGGGGCTGAGGGGGGGTAGGAGCGCCTGGGGGGGGGCTAAGGGGGTGGTAAGCCAAAAAGTCCGATTTTTGGCTAAAATCAAGGTTTTTTGGCTTATTTTTGGTTAAAATAAGCTAAAATAAGCTATTCTGAGCTCATTTACACCTAATCCAGGCATATTTTTATAATAATATTCTATACAAAATCCTTCCAAAAAATTCCTGGGGGGGTAGCGGCCGGCTGAGGGGGGTAGGTCAGAGCCTGAGGGGGGGGCCAACCCCCCCCTCAGCCCCCCCCTTTGCCCATGTCTGGTCGGTACCATAAACGGCGTTAAGTGGCTGACTGTAAGAGCCCAATCAGTATTCAGGCACTAAAACCCCAATACCAGTTTGCACTTCAATACAGGGTTCGTGCCATACATGTAACAGCTCCGGGCCGACCTGGGGGAGGGGGTTTTCCTCAGGTGTGGGGTCGAGGGGGGTTTTGCCCAGAGGGGGGGGGGGGGGGCAAAATTTCAAATACCTCCAAAACGCCTGGAAATGCGTTTTTAGCACGCTTTGCTAAAAATCGCTATTTTAAGCTGCCAAATAGCGTTTTAGAGCTAAAAACAAGATTAAAATGACAAAAAGGGCTTTCAAAAAACCCGATTTCCTTTTCAACTAGGGGGGTAACCCCCCAAACCCCCCTAGTACATGTATGCTTCGTGCGGCCTTTGTATAGCAAAATTCCCTGACTTTTCCATGACCAAAATCAAAAATCCCTGACCAACCGGGCTGAGGAAACTGCAACCAATCTGAGAACATTTTAAAAAGTTGGCTAGTAAAACGCATTTAAACGGTATTCAGAGGGTAAATTTCCGGTTTAAGTAGTAGTATATAAAGTCAGAAAACCGATTTTCAAAAGGTCATACATGTACTAGGGGGGGTTTGGGGGGTTACCCCCTGCTGGAAAGGCCAACCCCCCTCACCCCCCCGAGACAGGTTAAGGGACCCCTCCCCCCGACCAAAAAATACAAGTGGTGGTAGTGGCTCCAGTATTAACAAACTGGGTCAGAAATCACTAATTTTTAGCCTAAAATTCACTTGAAAAGCCTTTGGAAACCGAATTTGGCGTTTCCACTGCTGATATTTGAGAAAAATCGGTGTTTTTGGAAGCTCTTTTTGTCATTTTTTGCTTGTTTTTAGCTTTAAAACGCTATTTGGTAGCTTAAAATAGCGATTTTTAGCGTCCTTACTGAAAAAAAACGTGCTAAAAACGCATTTCTAGGCGTTTTGGAGCTTTTTGAAATTTGGGACCCCCCACCTGGGCGAAACCCCCCTACCCCCCTCCCCCCAGGTCGGCCCGGAGCTGTCACATGTATGCAAAAGGGTGTTGTGTAAAGTTCCGGCAGGACCATTTGGCGGCGAAATGTTTCTGATCCTATCAAATTTTTCCCTGACCAGACACCAAATTCCATGACTTCTCCACAATTTATTTTAAAATTCCCTGACTTTCCCGGTCCCGCACGAACCCTGCTAATTATTTTGTCATCAATAGAGCATAACAAACAAAGTAATCAGTCCAACCTTCATTAGCAGCCTGCAGGGTCTCGTAATAGTTCAACCGGTCCTCCACCCTAATAATGACCGGGGGAAACCCGGCCTGCATGAGAATCAGGTTCATCAGCAGTCTGGAAGTTCTGCCGTTGCCGTCGACGAACGGATGAATGTAGACGAATTTGTAGTGGGCCAGGGCGGACAGTTCGACCGGGTGAATCCTGAGCGTTTCTGGAGCGTTCAGCCACTGAATAAATTCGTCCATCTCACGCGAAACCTGCTCCGGAGGGATCGGCGTAAATCCGCCAACGTACACCTGCGTGGTGCGGAAGATACCCGCTTGGAATGGATCCACGTAGCCCATCACTCGACGGTGGATTTGCTTTATGTCCTAGACAGAAAAAGAAAATCTGATTTTCTCAAAGCATCATGTAAACAGCATATATGTAATAGGGGGTACGAGTAGCGACCGACCGGAATTCCGGTTCCGGTTCCGGCCGGAACTGGCGGTTCCGGTTCCGGTTCGGTTCCGGTGAAAAAGGGTACCGGAACCGGAACTTTTTCATTCACTATTTTCGATGGATATTCAGTTACATCAAGTATTATTGCGTCTGTTTAATAAAGTGCGCAGCTCAGTGGGGGCAGTAGAATTTGCATGAATGGGGAGAAATTATGCAGTTTTCCATGTTATGCATCATTAGAAGTGCCTCTAAAGACAATTTTCGGTGAAATTATGCAGCTACAGGCAGTGTTTAGAGCTGTTTTGTCGTTTTCGAACAGGTTTCTCAACTGACTTAAGGTGCAAAAGTGGAAAATTTGTTGTAAGTATCTGTACTAGCATGCTGGACCCATTTAAGACGATTTTCAAATTTTTTTTAACAACTGTGCCTTTTAGGCAGCTAAAACATCTCCGAAGGTGACAGATCAAAGCTGAAACCTGAAAATGTTGAAAAGCTTCTCTTTCTGAAGTACAATTTGCATGCTCTTGACTACTGTTATTGAAAAGTCTGTATTCTGTTGTTGATTTGAACTTCTGCTGATGTTTATAACAGGAATTTGTACACGACGTGCCTATAGATACGTTTCTATAAATTTTGGACCGAATATTGAAAAAGTTCCGGTTCCGGTTCCGGTTCCGGCCGGAACTGGGTGGTTCCGGTTCCGGCGAAAATTTTGGTTCCGGTCGATCGCTAGTACGAGGGAGTCTCCCCATCCGATTTAGGCCAGACACCCGATCGCCCCCAGACGATTTTTTCTACCCCCTCCGATTTTTCTGGCAAGTAATTTTTTCAGCAAATTTAAGGCCGCCTGGTACGCCCCAGTGTGTAAGAGGGTCCCAGGCATAGTTGGTCTCTCAGATAGCTTCTGACGTCATTGATCTTCTTCTCCAACGCGGCACGCTTTGTGGAGCGGCTTCGGTGCAACGGCAGATCCAGTCGGTTCCCATTTTACCTACTAGCTGTCACCAGCTTTCGGTGCCTTGGGTGGAGCTTTCTGCCGACGACCAACTCTTTGCGGCAAGAAACCTGCCGCGCCGAGAGGATGAGCGCACGAGCACGCGCACAGTGGCTATGCGGCCTAAACCACTACACCAGCTGTGCCGGCGTGGATGATGTGTTTTTTGTACGTGTACTACCAGGGTGGCTCCCACCGGCAAGCGACAACCCTTACATCGGTTTCCCCAACAACGCCGAGACAATTTTCTACGTGCCGTCCGGTTTTTTCCGGCAAGTAATTTTCGCTAATTGTTGTGAATTTGAAGCCAAAACCCGCTAAAAATGCTCGTTATGTAAAATAGTAATTCTCAGTTCTATTCTGACAATTTTGATTGAATTTTGTACTGAAAAAAGTGGTGACAAAAGGTGAAATTAGATGCAAATTAGCTGAAAGCTCAAAATAGCTTATGTTTACGAGCCCCTTCTGGATTTGAAACTTCTAGCCCCGGTCTTCACCGAAATGCTAGCCCACTTGAGCTTCTTACCGATTTTTAGCCCGAAAGTTCACCTTTCACTGATTTCTGCACGATTTTTTGTACTCTACTACTACCCAGTTTTTCGGCTCTTCAAATTGGGCGCTGTTCCATAATTTAAGGGCGGTACAGTTTGTGTGGTTGCTTAGGCGGCACAGCTGTTGTGCCACTCGGTTCCTGTCGCAAATAGTTGGTGGTCGGCACAAAGCCCAACCCAGACCACCGAAAGCTGGTGACAGCGAGTAGTTAAATGGGAACCGACTGGAGCTGCCTGAGCTATAATAGCAACCACGCAAGTGTTGGGAAAACGGAATCAGGGACAGACAGCTACCACTCAGACCAGCCCCGGACTAACACCGAGCATATGTTTAGGCTAGTAGCTGAAGGTGAAGGAAGGGAAGGTGTGGGTGTGCGTGATGGGTCCATCGGCAGCCGGCCTAACGCAGGGGCTACGGACGATTCATCCATATTTTAAGGACAGAGAGATTGAGAAAAAGTTAGAAATAATTTGCATTGGACTGACCCCTCCTAACTGTAAGAGCAAGCAGATACAAGAGTGGACAGAGAGAAGAAACCGACTTACATGCAGATCAATCTGTCCTATTCTGTTGACGAGGCTGGAATTCAAATATCTCATCGCAGCGTCCATACCGATTATCTCGTTATGCTCCACCACACTCTTGCCCCCCACTGCCACGTGCGTCTCTAGTATGGATCTAAAATAAGACACCTATTTAGTGGCTACAACAACAAACAAACGGAAACAAGAAAAATCTAGAAAATAAGTAAATACCTAGTCTGTAGGTAGTTCATGGTGTTTCCTTCTAAGGCAACCGTGTGGTAGACGTGCATAAAGTAGGCCTCTCGCATGGCGCGGCGGAGCGCAGCGTTGTGGCGGGGAATCTTGAGGAAGAACTGTCGCTTTTCATCGATCAGACGCAACATCTGGTTGTCGATGTCTTCCACCAATGGCAACGTTCTTTGGCGATTGCTGGAAGAAAACAAAACTTCATCGTACATATAACAGGGGTGTTTGGGTTGTTGTTGTAACTTTTTGTCCTTTCAGACTAGGAGTAGCCAACTGCTATAGAGCAGGAAGAGACAGAAGGTTCGGCAGCCTCCTTAACAACAACCATCCCCTTTGCTGTTGGTGTGTGCAAGACAGCAAAGGTTTGGTTCCCATTTATCAAGTGTACCCGGGTAATCCATACATCAGGTCATCCGCCTAACTGAGCGGGCGTTGGCCCAAATTTTAGGGAGGAGGTTGGGCCATACATGGGCCGGAGGGCGGACATGGGCAAAGGGATCTAAGGGGTTGACCCCCTCAGGCCGCCGCTACCCACCTCTCAGGAATTTTTAGGAAGAATTTTGTATAGAAAGTGATAGAGGCATACTTAGTTAGATTAGGTGCAAATGAGCTCATTTTAACCTATTTCAGCGAAAAATATACCTGAAAACCTTAATTTCATTAAAAATCGGACTTTTTAGCTTACTATCCCCTCAACCCATACATGTAACAGGTCATCCGCCGATGGGGGAGGGGCGGTTGGGGGGTCTGGCGCAGGCCGGGGGGGGTGTCTGAGCCAAAATTTTTGGGGGAGGGGGTGGGCACTAAAAAACGCTCAAAAATCGAAAAAATCGCAATTTTTTGGCCAAAAATTGCCAAAATCGCTAATTTGGGCTGAAATACAGCTAAAAAGGCTGTTTTGCAGGCGATTTTGGCATTTTTTGTGTGTGAAATTGTAAAAAATTGCAAAAATTTGCTCGAAAATTTACTTGCCAGAAAAATCGGAGGGGGGGGTCGGTGAAATCGTCTCGGGTGGGGGGGGGTCTGGCCTAAGTCGGGTGGGGGGGAGACCCCCCCAGACCCCCCCGTTACATGTATGCCTCAACCCCTCTGACGCCGCTATCCCCTCCTCAGCTACCCTCAGGATTCGGAAATTTACCAACGCCTCAGCCGAAATGCTAGCCCATGTCTGCCGGGAGGTGGGGTGGGTATACCTCCTTCGCCGGCCAATACCCCTTCGGCCGGCTCTCGCTCCCTCCCGGAGGGAGAAAATTTTCGATTATTTAGGGCAAAATAGGCGTTTTTTTCAATTTTTTCCGGAACTCCTCACCCTCCCCTGAGATCTCCAGACCCCTCCGGATTTTTCCGGCCCATGTATGGGTTGGGCGGGTAGGGTACAGTTCGGTGTGGCCGTTTGGGTGTGGGCCATTTGGGTGCGGCCGGTTCGGTGTGGGCCGGTTGGGTGCGTGTCCAGTTTCGGTGCAGGGCCAGTTCGGTTTCGGTGTGGGTCGGTTCGGTGTGGGCCGGTTGGGTGCGACATAGTTCTGGCAGGTCCGTGTGGTGCTTTGAGTGTGACCTGTTCAGTTCCAATTAAGAGGCTAATGAGAGGTGTCAATCACTCACACAATAGATCTGAGACAGCATGGCTTATGCCGGAAGGCATCAATTAGGCAATTGTTTGTTGGGAAAAGCAAATTGATTTAGTCAGTTGCTGTACTTACGCCTGTTGACGGAAACTACCAGACTTTTTTGTGTAATTTTGTAATGGATGATAGTATTAGATAATTTTAGACTGGACGCTGATCTAGCACAAACATGCCGCAACGCAAGCAGATCAGACTATTTATATTTGTAGTGCTTTTTGATACAAATTTGTGCAAGTATAGTTAGTGATGTAAAGCTACACTCCATACTCAAACGCTGAAAACTTTTCTGGTTACATTAGATTTCCTGATTGTTTTAGGTCATAAAACTTAGAAAAGCTATGACTTTTTCTCGCATCTAGATTGGCTAACAAACTGGTCGTGCATTTATTGAGTCAACCAGTTTGACGAGCTGATCGGTCGGTGAAACTGATCAGCATTCCTATCAATATCCTGGGCAACAGTCTGTGTCGGATCACACTGACCAGCTTAGTACGGCCGCCGGTAATCGCGACTGCAATTTCAAGCCTCCCAGTATTAAAACTGACGCAGCAGGTGCTAGTCACCCCTACTGCCTCTACATTAATTAACGGAAAATCCGTCTCCTTGCCTTTAGGATCTAAAGAATACAGCTTTGTTGGAGTAAAATAAAATACAAAGCAAACGCAGGGTTCGTCTTAGTGATAGGTGGTAGAGCAACACAAAGCCAAACAGTAAACACTCAAACCAAACCGACCTGCACCGAACTGGCGCACACCGAATCGACCCGCACCGAAACGGCCTTGCACCGAAACGGGACACACACCAAACCGGCCCACACCGAACCGGCCGCACCCAAACGGCCACACCGAACTGGGCGGCACCCGGATTTCCCTTATCCCACCATAGCGTTAAAAGCCTAGTGTGTTAGCTATTTACAGCACAGGTGTTTCAGTAGCCCACCCCCGAATTTGGTCCAAACCCAACCGGAAGATTACCTGTTACATACAGTGTTGATCGCCTGGCCTTTTTTTCAAGTTTTCCGAATAATTTCAAATGGCCGCCATTCCGTCAATTTTCAACCGAAAGAGAGCTTTTTGGTACGATTATTATTATTTGTTTACGGTTTGTTTTGGCCAGTTCATTTTGGATAGAGCATAACTCACAGCTACAGAAGGCTTTATTATTTCTCGGCCGTTTACTGTGCTTGCATTGCATGGTGTATGCTATATACGAGAACAAACTATTGTACTGTACTGCAGGCTATGGGCGGAAAAAATATATAATCACCGTGCCAAAAATCTTTCCATTCGGTTGAAAATTGACGGAATGGCGCCCATTTCAAGTTATTCGGAAAACTGGAAACAAAGCCAGGCGAACTTTTTCCATCGCCAATACTGTTTGCACACTGCATTGCACTACAGAACAGAGCACTTACATAAGAGCGCCTTGGTGGTAAGGGTTGTAAGCCAAGGCTTTAGCGTACATGGTCTCAGCTTGCAAAAGGTCGTTTCCGACGTTCTCGAGAAAGTGGCCGTAGTGCGTCAGTACGTCCGGGTGTTTGGGAGCCAGCGCCAGTGCGTGTTCGAACAACCGCTTGGCTTTTCCGTGCTTGCCTTTGCTTTCGAAGTCCACCGCAGCGCGCATCGTGTGCAGTGCTTCTGATTCTACCTCTGCAAGAATGTATGCACAATCCTGTGATGAAAAATTGCTTGCCAGAAAAAAATTACTTGTTCATTAAAAACTTTTGCAGCCGAATAATATACCGGGGATATTAAACGGAATAAACTTTTCTACCCGTTAGCTTCTGGTAAGGGGTACTGAAACTAAATCGCGGACGAGGTGAGGAGGGGGTTGGCCTTTGAAGCAAGAGGATATACCCATACATGGGCCGGAAAAATCCGGGGGGTGGTAGGGGGGTTGGAGACCTCGGGGGGGGGGGGGGGGTCCCCCAAAAAGGCAAAAGAAAAACGCCTATTTTGCCTTAAATAAGCGAAAATTTCCTCCCTGCGGGACGGGGGTGGGTGAGGGAGGGGTATGGCCGGCCGAGGGGGAGGGGTATACCCCCTTACCCCCCGGCCCATGTATGGTACCCCCTGGGACATGAATGGTGCTGAGGCAGAGCTGGATACACCTAGCCTAAGCCTATAAATATCAGTTCTTACTGTACATTAGACAAGTACCTTTGTCAGTGGCTATGGAGTCAAGTCGCGGCAATCCACCAAAATCCTCCTCTTCGTCTTCACGACTCCCCCAGGGGTACGCATCAAGCGGATCCATGAAGTAGGTGACATCGTGGCTGGCTCTCGGGCCCAAAGCCGTGTTCGACGGGTAATAATAGGTCTGCCAGAAGCGCAGCGGCCATGACAGGACGAGAGAAGAGGAGTAAAGGTAAAGCAGGACGAGTAGAGCGGACAAAATCAATAAAACCACCCAGCGCATAGACAGCGAAGACGGACTGAGACGAATGAGCAAAGAGTGAGAAACATGTAAACAGGAGTTCTTTAAAACGCAGATTATGTTCAGACTCAGGTTGTTGTTGTTGTTGTTGTTGGTGGTGGAGGGGGTGCAGGGGGGATGTTGATCGTTCAGCCGATCCCCCTTAACACTCTGCACATTGTTCCGGTTCAAGTCAGTGACGCGCCGTCTGCGAGCCCCTCTTGGCATCCAAACGACTGAAATTCTAAAGTCCATGTAAAAATGATTGGCGGTGGCGGAAAAAAGCGATTTTCTCAAAAACTTTCTTCAAGACCCCAAACTTTTTTTATATCAATCGATAGCAAATTACAAGTGCTACAAGCATACATAGGCCGGGGGGGTCTGGGGGGGTTTGCCCACCCCTCAACTTGGGCTCGACCCCCCCAAACGACCCCACCCACCCACCTGAAGCCAACTTTTGTTCCTGACCCCACCCACCAAAATCGCCGCGACCCCCCCCAAACCGGCAGGCCCACCCCCAAATTTTCGGATTTTGACTACCCCTAACCCATTTTTCCGGCCCATGTATAGCTACAAGATGCGAACGTCAAATCAAAGGTTCCACGCAATTTTGTATGTGTTTTTCGGGAAAAACGAATTTTCGGCAAAATCAAGTTTTTATAGAAGAGTCAAGCGGACTCCAGATTCTTATTCTACGTGCAATTGCGAGTTCGCTGATATATACATGTTTGGGGATTTTCAAATTAGTTTTCGGGAAAAACGCGTTTTTCGGAAGGGTGTGCGAGTCAAAAAATTGTCTGCGATCCATTTTACTATGGAAAATTGCCCAACATTTTTCAAATTTGACCCAAACGGTATAAACGGCCTGAAAACCGGCTCATATTCACGAGTCAAACTTAATTTTGATCCATAGAATCCATTTTTGCAGTCCGTTTGGCGCTATGTGGTCGCGTTTTCCAGTTATTTTCATTTTAATTGTTTTTTGCAAAATTTTGTCTGACTGGAGCTGCTGCTGTGAGTCTCTTCAGATGTTGCTCAAAATGCAACTCCTGGGGTAATTTTAGATGGTGAATTCATTTCTGTCACCTAGAACACCGTCAGGTTACTGCAAACCTAACTTTCGAGCACCCCCTATTTGGTATGATATTTTAGCAATCTGTCTTTGACATCTTTGCTTGTTAAAAGAACACTGATTAATGCTTACGCCATCAAGTGACTCCAGCCTCATGTCTAACGTTATAGAGAAGCAAGTTCTTGCCCAAGGTATATCCTAATCTGCGCAAGTTTCGCTCTGAATACTAATTTGCGCAACAGCTAAAATCAGCTTCCTTCATAACTGGGATGATAGGATAAGCACATAAATCGACTCTAGAGTCTTCAATGACTCTAATAATACTTTGGTTACTGTTCTAGCTAAAAAGGTTGCAGTGTTATGGCCGGTCAAAGTTGATGGTCAAATGGGCCATTTTTGGCAATTTCAGTTTGAAATCCTCAGTTGGGCTAAGAGGGGTGGTAAACCAGAAAATAGTATACATGTAACAGGGGGTTTGCCCCCACCCAACTTAGGCCAGACCCCCCCCCCCGATGGGGACCTCCCCGAGAGACGATTTCCGTTTTTTGGCAAGTAATTTTTTAGCAAATTTTTGCGACTTTTTTTACAATTTCAGACACAAAAATTGCCCAAATCGCCTTGAAACAGTGCTTTTTAGCTGAATTTCAGCCAAAATTAGCGATTTTTGGCGATTTTTAGCACAATAATCACATTCTGACTCAACGAAAAGCATTATTCAATTGAAAATTCACACATGAATTGAAAAATTGCGCATGGATTTTGTCCAAATTAACCAAATCCGGATTAACGAATCACTTCAACACATACATGGGCCGGAAAAATGGGTTGGGGGTAGTCAAAATCCGAAAAATTGGGGGTGGGCCTGCCGGTTTGGGGGGGGGTCGCGGCGATTTTGGTGGGTGGGGTCAGGAACAAGAGTCGGCTTCAGGTGGGTGGGTGGGGTCGTTTGGGGGGGTCGAGCCCAAGTTGGGGGGTGGGCAAACCCCCCCCAGACCCCCCCGGCCCATGTATGCTTCAACATACAAATTTCGAAGTTGGGACCCCAAATCTTCTGTCCGGATTAACGATCCGGATCCGGATTAACGAGTCACATATAACATGGGGGAAAATTGGGATCTGGCCTAATCTTGTCCGGAAGGCGAAAATCCGGATTAGCGAGGTCCGGATTAACGAGACATGACTGTACCTATATTATTATTTATTTACCGAGCTTTTTTATGTTTTTGCGAAAGAACGGTCGATCGAGCAACTAAAAAAATACAGGGTGTGCCAAAAAAAAACAACCCAGCAGAGTTTTTGCTGTCGCAACCGCAAATCTCAACCGATTTGAATGAATCCTTTTTTAAATGAAAGATAAATAAATTCTTGAAAGATTGATGTACCGCTTATTAAGATAGCCTGCTTAGTTCCTGAGATATTTGTCCTCAAATTCAAAACAGAGATTTTGGCAATGAACAAGAGTGATAAAGAACAACCCAGCAGATTTTTTACTTTTGCAACCATGAATCTGAACCGATTTGAATGAATCCTTTTTTGAATGAAAGACTGATAAATTCTTCAAAGATTGGTGCAATTTTCATTGAGATTCACAGTTTCGTTCTTGAGATATTTGCCTTCTAAGTCAAAACACATTTTGGCAAAGAACAAGAGCGATTCCGTTCCATTTCATAATAAAGCAGATTCCTACTGCTAGGGCTAATGATACTTTAGTATTGAAGTAAACCGAGTTTCTGTGTCACCTGTAAAGCCTCCAAGAGCCATTAGAAGTAGCAGGAATCGTTTTGTTATGAAGTGCAACGGAATAATAAAAAATCCCTCTTGTTCAAAGCCAAAATCACAGTTTGGAATTTGAGAGTGAATATCTCAGGAACTAGGCAGAGTACAATAATAAACGTTACATCAATCTTTCAAGAATTTATTTATCCTTCATTTAAAAAAGGATTCATTCAAATCGGCTGAGATTTGCGGTTGCTACAGCGAAAAATCTGCTGGGTTGTTTTTTTTTGGCACACCCTGTAGAAAAAGCCCTAAGCCGAGCGCGCGTGAACAAGAATGAAAGCTTTTCGTGACCATCACAACAGTGGACAAGAAGGGACGTTCGTTGCACTTCTGGACGTCTTTTCTTGCTATACTACCTACATCTCATAAGAACCGACCGAACACATCCGCCCTCGCGCCCGTCCTCCCTCGCGCGCGCGACACAACTGCCACTGCAACAAAAAACAAAAGTGGACCACTTCAGCCGCCGTGCACCTGGCACATAAACGAAATTCGAATTCGCCAATTGGCCAGCCAATTAATTCCCTCCTGTCTGTCTGCCTGCTTTGTTGAAATAGAATAAACAGGCAAATTATACTTATTCAATTCTAATTTATTCAAATTTGAAGCCCAATTCTACTTTCTACACCCAATTTGAAAATTTGCGTGGTGGTGTAGCTGGAAGCAGTTTACGAGTGAAACATGAAGTTAGGGGCGTGCAAAAATTACGTAAAGACATGAGGGGGAGGGGGTTTGCCAAATGATTACTAATCATTACGATGGGATGGGGGTTGGCGACTTCATTACGTAATGTTTTTGAAGGGCAGAAATCGCTGAAAGGCAATAATTTTTATTGTTTTGACGTACAGTACGTGTACATGTATCTCGATTTGAAGCCATTGGGCTTACATTTTCTCAATTTCACTGACATGAACGTGTAGATTAGAGAAGGCAGCTACTGTTTAAGTCAGGCTTTCCAATTTTTCAAATGCTAGATGGCAACAGTGCACTGACCTTTGACATATTATTAAGAGTTTATAATAAGATCACTTATATAGATGGTTTAGGTCGCATAGCCACTGTGCGCGAGCTCGAGCGCTCATCCTGTCGGCGCGGCACGTTTCTTGCCGTAAAGAGTTGGTGGTCGGCGCAAAGCTCCACCCATGCCACCTAAAGCTGGTGACAGCGAGTAGGTAAATGGGAACCGACTAGAGCTGCCTAAGCACCAGAACCGCTCTACAAAGCATGCCGCGTTGGAGGAGAAGACCGATGATGTCAGAAGCTGTCTGAGAAACCAACTATGCTGGGAGCCGCGGCCACACGGGGTATCGGTGGCTGTCGGGAGCTGTCAGCACCATGACGTCAACATGCCAGGCGCTCTCTAGTGACTGGCACCCAACAGCATGGATAGGACTGACTGGGCAGTGAAAGAAGGCCAAAGGTCCGAGATGACGAACTACGGGGGTAGCGAAATGGACCACGAGTCTGATCGTAGGCCGTAAGGCACCCGACATCGGATTGGATCGTCCCAGCCGTTGCTCGCCAGTCTCCGGTTGTAGACATTCTTCTCGCTGAACGGCGGCTTCTCAATAGCTTCTTGGGGTTAGGTGTAGCTGGGGGGAGAAAAATCAGGGAAGGTCAGAAATGGATTAGATACTAATTAATTAACTTTCATATGACTGTACGACTCCGGACCGTGCCCTATACTGATGCGCACCCCTAGGGGTATTTTTATATTTGGAAAATAGGCCCTCCGGAGCGTGCCCTGTACTGATGCGTCTCTAGGGGTATATTTATATTTGGAAAACAGGCTCTCCGGAGCGTGCCTATACTGATGCGTCCCCCTAGGGGTATTTTTATGTTTTTAAAACAGGCCCTCCGGAGCGTGCCCTATACTGATGCGCCCCCTAGGGGTATTTTTATGTTTTTAAAACAGGCCCTCCGGAGCGTCCCTATACTAATGCGTCCCTGTAGGGGTATTTTTATATTTGGAAAACAGGCCCTCCGGAGCGTGCCTATACTGATGCGTGCCTCTAGGGGTATTTTTATATTTGGAAAACAGGCCTCTGGAGCGTGCCTATACTGATGCGTCTCTAGGGGTACTTTTATATTTGGCAAAACAGGCCCCCCGGGGCGTTTCCTATGCTGATTTAGTGATCATTAGACTCGCCAGGTTGTTTGGGATCGGTTCCTGATTTTTCCCCCCCCCCAGCTACACCTGATCCGCTTCTTGCTTCTTCGGTGATAAATGACACTGTTCGCATTACGTATCACGTATCACTAAGTTGGAATGGCTGGAGCGTCTTTTCTTTAATTAGTTTTTCCGACAGTTCTCAGTGGTTGCATATTTTTTAGATTTTGTTAAAGTTTTCAATTTTCCATGGCATACTCCATGGCGACTCTGCTGACGTTTATTTAGATAAAATGTAAACGGCGCCTCCCTACACAGGCAAGTGTGCTATCAAGATACATAATAAAGGAGCAAGAATGCTCCACTCAACGGCCGGCCGGCCTACCATGCGCTGGTTGCGCCTACCAATATTTCAGGACTGGTTGCGAACGTTCGCAACCCCTCCTGAAATTTCAGGACTGGTTGCGAAATTCCCATCCTGCCCTGAAAAAACGCAAGCAGCTTATGACAGGCCAACATGATTTCAGAGAAATCATGCGCCGGCCAAAAATTTTCGGATTTGCGAGCTAATTAATAATTAGAAATACCTAATAAGTGGCGCATTCTTAGTGTAGCCTATAAATCAGCTGAAGTCTACTTCTGTAGTGTATCCGTGTGCGCTCTCAGTTGATGAAGCAAAATTGAAGTTTTTCTCTTTTCTTGTGTATTCTTGGCCGTAACAGCAAAAAGAGATTAATGAAGTCTGTCCGTGGTTGGGTTAATAGGTAGGGGTATTGCTAAGTTAGGCCACCCGCAAATCAGAAAATGGCCCTGCGGCGTCCGCTCCTACTGACGTCACTTATTGGGCTGCGCGGTGCAGCCAAGCGCTCTGGCGGGCGGCCAATAGTACTGTATGAGTGCCGCTAATTTACAGCCTAACTGACTGTCAAGTAATCCGATGATTGGGATCACACACCTTCAGAATAAACGCTAAACCGAAGTCACTTCCCTTCACTTCAACGTAACTGAGCGGCAGGGTGGTATCTTATCATTACGGTTGGCGTGATTGGTCGCTCTGTTGTGTTAGGTCGGAGGTTCAGAGGTTCAGTTGTCTAGCAGGAGTTCACAGTTACGAGCCCAGCTCTCTAGCATACATACTGGTTAACTTTACAATCAGTCAGGATGTAATAGATTACGGCGTATTCCCAGTTCCGTCTTTTAATCAAAGTGGCTTAGAATAGACTGATACACAGTACGTACAGACAGATACACAATTGCACAAAAAATATCCTCTCCACTTTTTCGGGTTCACTCAAAGGTTTCGTTCTGGGTTTATCTATTTGGCTCAAATTTTCAGCAAAAATAAAAGATAGTAACTAGCTACATATAGGTCAAACTTGGTGCAAAAATTCACGCTCATGCTGATTTTATGAACCGAAAACTCAGAATCAGGTTGGTCAGGAGGGTGAATTCAATCTTTTCGGTAATTCAAAGAGTACGGCTTCGAAACTTGCAGGAATTATTGGTGTTGCTATTGGACATCACATACTGAGGGGACAGTCCAGTAGCTCAAAGGGAACTAAGATTGGGAAATTTCAAATCACGGACAGGCCGCGGCTGGCCGCTCGGTGCTTTACGGGCGGCATAACTTACCAATATCCCTACCTAGTACAATCTAACCACGGATGGACTTTAAACCTCTGTTTTTGTGGTTACGGTTAAAAATAAACAAGAAAAGAAGAGAAAAATCAGGAGGACACGCACGCGTGCAAACTCTGCATCTGTTGCCTGCACCAACTGAGAACTGCGGTAGGACGCACACAGACACACGACAGACGACATAGACTTCACCTGGCCGGTAGCCTACTACACCAAGAATGCGCCGCTTATTAAATATTAAATATTTCTAATTATTAATTAGCTCACAAATCCGAAAATTTTTGGCCGGCGCATGATTTCTCTGAAATCATGATGGCCTGTCATAAGCTGCTTGCGTTTTTTCAGGATAGGTTGGGAATTTCGCAACCAGTCCTGAAATTTCAGGAGGGGTTGCGAACGTTCGCAACCAGTCCTGAAATATTGGCGCAGCGCATGGTAGGCCGGCCGGCCGTTGAGTGCATTCTTGCTCCTTTTTTATGTATTCTTGGTGCTATGATGAGCATCAAACATGGGATCACTCGAATTGCAAATTTTGAACACAGACGACCGCATGTGGTATCAAATGACTGTTGATGATCTATTGATGATTATTTTACATATCAACATCTAATTACTGCATGCCCATCATCATCATCAGCATCAGCTTTGCCCAGTATTACACGTATTGGTCTCGGAACAAATCCTGTATATTGTTTTACACACCAGCACTCCCACTACCAATTACAGGCTGGCACTTAACGCCGTTTATGGTACTGGTACCATGTACGGTACCATCACGTTGACCGAACGTGGGGGTACCATATATGGTGACGGTACCATGGTGCTATTATTTGCTATGTCTATTTGAAGTACAGAAGTAACGTATGCAGCGTTTGTAGCAGACATTAGCGAAATACATACACAGAGGTAGGTACCCTATCAGCGTGAGAGCAACCGCACCCTGTCTTGCA